>JALHBU010000086.1:0-69906 GCA_024340005.1 Tolypocladium tropicale | reverse complement strand
ACGGTAGCCACGCAGCACATAGTACAACCTGGAAGTCGGAAAGAAAGAAAAAAAAAAAATTGTACAGCTAGATATCAGCACACCCAGCAGAAAAATTAGCGCTCAGGCCTGGTCCGATTGCCGCATCCGGCAACGGGGAAAGACTGGGGGGACCATGTCGGACGTCGCTCCGGGTGGGTTCTATTAGGGGTGGTTGTGGTGGAAGTCCGCCGGGCGCAAAGTAAAAGTGCACTCGCAAAAGTGAATTCGACGTCGGCGCCGCGCTTCAGGCGGCCCGGCGAGAAGTTTTTCTGCGGCGCGGCGGCGGCGGCGCGCAACGGACGGGCTCAAGTCTCCATCTTTTACGAGTTTGCGAAGGATGCGAATGCGACGTACGGACGAGTACTAGCTGTTGTTACCTCATAACACTCATACTCATGCTTCTTGGAGTTGCACGGTGGAGAAGGGGAGGGGGGGGGATTTTGTGGGATCGCATCACAGACCAAACCTAAGGGCGCAGTTACAGTACAGTGAGTGGTTGGTTGGTTAGCTTCAGGCAGGGCCCTGCACGACGACAGTGCAGAAGACACGTCGGGCGGCGCACGAGGCCCGTTGCGGCGGGCCCCGTTGGATGCCGCGCGCCGTGCCAGCAGGCGGTGCTCCGCTTGTCTTGGCGGCCATGACGCCGAGTGAGTGCATTACGTCTTCATCCCCCAAGGCCGTCGCATCGTATCTGCCAGCTTGCGCATTCCGAACAGGCTGGTTGCCCGGCTTGTGCCTGGGGGCCAAGGCGAAGCGGCAGCAGCACCTGTCTGGCCCGCGTATTTCGCTTCCCACTTTCGGAGGCTGCTCGTATGAGTAAGTGGTCAGACCGATTCGCTTCCAGACCCCTGGACCTTTGGACTAGCTTCTCCTCCTCCCTTCCCTCTCTCTCGTTTGCCAGCCGCGAGCAAGATCGAGCCCGGCGGCGTCCAACAGGGGGTTGCGCCGCCGCCCGTCCCTGTCAGAACGATGCGGCGTGGTGCCAGCCAGGGATGCGGAGCGGCACGCTTGCCGCAATCCAGCAGAACCCTTCATGGCATGACAGACCGCCCAGGCTGCTGCTACTCCCCGGTGGAGCTTCGCGGCTGCTGCTCGTTATGATTCACATGGCATCACCATCATGGGGCCAACACGTCCACTCTTTGCCCACCCTGGTCGGCGGAGCCTGTGCCTTCTTCCAAACTTCTCCCATCCTTCTCTTCGGCGTCTCATCCTTCTGCTCGGCCACTTTTCCCCCAGATCCACATCGTCCTTCGCAAATCTAGCCAACCCAGAGCAACATATTGCCGACGCTCGGCTGATGCTGAAGAATTTGTATGCGCGCCGAGCCCCAAGACACAAGTTGTCAAGGTACCAAGCTACCCATGCCATGCACGCTTACGGCGGAGGTCCCCTGAGGGCGATGACCGCCGCACACGTGGTTTCTCGTCGCCCTGCAACGACTCGAGCCAGAGAGCTGTACTCGTCGTGCAGGGGGGCAAAGAGGGGGAGGGGTGTGTGTGTAGACGACAAGAGTCGCGGAGAGGGATCCCTGTGTTGTTGGTTATCATCTCGCATCTTTGTTCAATGCGGCTCGCATCCGTGGCAATACGGAGTTCGGCCAACGCGACAGAAACATGGGGGATCGTGGAAATCGGGTTTCGACGGTCCCACGCTGCTGCGCCCAACCGCCTCGTTGTCCCACATACGAAGTACGCGTATTGCTGCTTTGAATGGACCATTACTCGTAGCAGCTGATATTACCCGGTCGCCCTCGGCCCAATTCTTGTTCCAAAAATACGCGTACTCAAATTGCATTGAGCGGGAGACGCGACATGTGCTTTGCTTATTCTTGACGCAATACCAGTAATTAGCGGCGGGTACTCGGTGGCTCACCCCACAAGCGCCATTCGGGCACTGCTGTCGATGTCGAATGCATTTCCTATTCCTGCCATGGTGAAGACCTCAGCTTCATCGATTCTCGGACAGGATCTTCGCCCCAGAGAATGCGTAAGAGCATACGCCATGCTGCGCCCCGACGCCAAGCCACGTGCACGGAGCCATTTTCCTAGCCTCGCTGCGCAAGCCATGACGCGCAGCTGGCCAATGGTCCCTGCGTCAGCTCACCTCACCTCAAACGGCAGGCCATTCGAGGCTGCCTAGCTGTCCGCCCAGGGATTGATTGATCTCGCTTTTTACTTTGTCGACGTCCGTTGTGGCTGGATGAAATGGCAACACATCGCGCCGATTTAGTGAAAAGAAACCTGGGATGAGTCGCGCACTCGACCTGGCCCCTATTCTGCCGGTGCAGTACACGGCACTCCCAGGGACACCAATCAGCCGCAGAGACAATCGCCTCTTGGACGGCCCTCAAGTAGCTTGTCCCGTAATATTGCTTGATACCAGGAAAATCTTCCGTGCTTCAGCATATCGTCCGAGTCCTCATTACTGGCATTCGATTCATCCCGAGACCCGGACTCTTCAACAGTCCTCAACGCCAGACTCCCAAAACAGTCATCCTATAGTCCTTTGATCATGATACCCAAAACGCAAACGACACCCCCAACACCGACGATGCGTGAGCGTCTCCGGCTCACTCCTTAATGTCCAGCACCTGCTTCAGGACCCTCTCGCTGGCTCGCCACCACCGTGCCCTCTGCTCCAGGTCATCGGCCACTCCTCCCAGTGCGGCCTCCTTTCTCCTCCGGGCCTCGCGCGCGGCCGTCGTGCTGTTCTGCACCTTCATCTCCAGCGGTTGCAGCTCGGCCCGTAGTCTCTCCGCCTCCTTCATCTTCCGCGGCACCTTTGCCTGCAGGGCCTCCAGTTCACGCGCCAGCTCCTGCTGCTCTGCCTTGCGCTTCGCGACGAGACCGAGCGTCTTCGTGAGGGGTAGGTTGAGGCTCGGGTCCGATCCGGGATGTGCATGCGCAGCCCGCAGATCCTCGACTTGGGCTTCCAGTTCTTGTATCTTGGCGGGCAGCTCCTCGAGCTGCACCACCTCGGTCTGCACCCTCTCGTACCGCTGGCTCAGCTCCCGGCCCTTCCTCTCGAGCTCCGTGACCATGTCTGCGACCTCCAACTTGAGCGACTTGAGCTGCGCCTTTGACTCGCCATTTTCCCGCTCCAAGTCCAGGTTCTCTTGCGCCGTAACGATGAGGGGCGGATCGCCGACGATGGCGCGGATGAACTTTTCCTTGGTCACCTGCTCGACGTAGGAGAAGCGCAGCTTCGCAAAGAGCTCCGTGTAGTGCGCCAGGTCGGCCTCGAGGCTCGCCGGCGTGGGCCCCTCGAGCGAGGCGCTGGAGGCATCGGAGGCGCGCGGTCGAGTGTCTTGCGATGTCGAGTTCGTAATCGGCTCGCTGATTCTGATGATGGAGATTTCGTGCTTCGATTGGAGCCTCCGCAGGGTTTCCAGAACCTCGATCGCTTTGGTAGTGTCCATGATGAAAGTCAAATTCGCTTCGTGTGGCCCGAAGTCCGTCAGTTGCCCCCCCGACGTGAAATCAACTGTCGCAAGCTTGATCGTTAAATTGTGTTCTCTGTTGCTGGGCTCGAGAAGCCGGGACAATCCACGGCGCGTGGAGACGTGTTTACTTTCGGCCTAACTAGGTTAGTGCATCTCTTATCGTTATCGGTGCCGGCCGAACGACGTCGCGCCGCATTTAATGGCCAGGGCCCCACTTCGCCCCGTCATCGCCTGCATCGTTCGAGGTAACATTTGGGCTTTGGCGCTTCTCGATGTTCAACTTTCGTTAACCTCGCTTCCTTGCACATGCTTGCCCCCTCAACGTCGCCTGTTCTGGAATTCCAGCGAAAATGTCCAACGACCTGCTCCTTACGGACGAGTATGTCGCCGGCATCCTCGCTGAGGAGGCCAAAGACTGCTCGCTCAAGTATTCGGCCTTGGGCATGGAGTCTTCGCGCGCAGACAAGAAGCAAGTATCCCCAATACAGCATGAAGGGAACAATACCTCTGCTAACCAGAGTACAGAAATTTCCGGCCCAACACGAATTTCCTGCAACGCATCATCAAAGGCACGGATACGCACAACAAGGCCATGCTTGCCAAGGAAGCCGCCGAGTCAAAGGCCAGGCTCAAGGAGCTGGAAAGAGCCGAAAAAGTTAAGAGATTAAAGACGAATCCGAACGCGAGCGACATTAGAAAGAGACAGATGGGGGCCATTCACGCCATCCTTGGGGACAAGAAACGGAGAAGGGATACTACGGACGACGACCCTGAGGCTGCGGATCAAGAGCCCAGAACTCGGGACCGGAAAGAGAGAACAGAGGATCTCGGGAAGCGAGACCGCAGCAAGAGATCTTCGGAACGCGAAAAGGATCTGTTCCGAGGCAAACGCGATGAGAGTAGGCGCCACAGGCTCAGTGATGATGATGACGAGAGCCACCGCCGCAGTTCAAGAAAAGAGGACGGGAAAGGCTCCAGGCGAAGGAGAGACGACGGCTCCAACGTTGAGGAGAAAAGTCCATCTCGTCACCGCAGTTCAAGGAAGGAGGACGGACGGAGCTCCAGGAGAAAGAGGGACGATGACTCCGGCGCTGAGGAGAAAAGTGCGTCTCGCCACAGCCGGTCGCGACGAGAGAGGTCTAGATCTCCCCGCCGACGCAGACGATCTCGCTCGCCCGAGGAGCTGAAAAGCAAGCATCGACATCGGTCCCGCGATCGCTCCTCCCCGAAACGGGTCCCTGGGTCGTCTCGACGAGCGGCTGAGAAAATACACGACGATGACGAATCTGACTACGACCTCATCGGTCCGGCACCGCCTGCAAGACACCGCGGACGCGGTACGATCGGCGGGGCATCAAGCTTGGATCGACGCTTTTCAGAGTCTTACGATCCCAAAGCTGACGTTCACGAGGGGAGCGATGAAGAGACGTGGGATGATGCGGTGGAGGCATATCGCGATCGACAGAAGCTGCGGCAAAACCAGGAACAGCGGATGAAGGCGGCTGGGTTCGCGCCGGAGCAGATTCGAAGAGCGAACGGAGCCGCCAACGACCCAGAACCGCCGGTTGTCTGGTCCAAGGCGGGCGAGAAGCGAGCCTGGGACAGAGGCAAGGGGTCAGATGACGAAGACATGGACGAAGCGCCCGACCTGCCTTCGGGGAATTTTTAATCGGCCGTCTGGTTGGTGTCGCACGACTCCCACCAGGGATGCCGAGGCATTGACCTGCGGGCGGCTGTTGTTGCATGCTGTGGAGTACAAAGGGGCGATTCCAGGTTCATAGACTAGCATTTCCACGGAGTTTAGGGAGACTGATGATACAGCGCGGGTCGACTTGCAATGCCGTCTGCGTGACGAGGTTCCAGGTCTGCTGTGATTCAGGTACAGTTCATATCCCATGGGCGCGATGGGCGAGCGAACGAGCGAATGATGCCTCGCGTGCCGACGAGCCTTGGCAAAGCGCCTATATGTGACATTTTCAAAACGCAGCAACATTGGACGACCGGCCTCGATTGGCGACCTCGGCAGTATTGTGCCGTCAGCGCGTTCCTGGGCCTCCTTGAAACTCGTGCAGCGGTGGCCTTGGGGCTATTTCTGGCGGGGCCTTTGCTGCGACAAGGGGCTCTGCTGGCGCTGAACAGACCCAAAACGTTTCTACTGCGTCATGCTGCCTCACGAGCCGCCGCTCTGGACGCTCTTCTCCGCAATCGACAATCCTGCCGTCCCAATCATCTTCGGACGGCGACAATCATCGTGTCCGGACGATCATGGCGATCTTGGCGTCTTAAAATTACCGAGCAAACATCTTGCGTCGATTAATGCCCTGCAGACAGCGGGAATCAAATAAACGCTCTCAAATAAACGCTCTCGCTACTCTCCGACTCTACATATTTAATCCACTGATTGCTAAATCCAATGTGACTTTCCAGGAAGCCGGCCTTGAACCTGCGGCCATTCAATCCTCATGGGCCTTTCATTTGACCGCCTTCGCGGCCCGTCACACGTGGGAAGGGGGAAGAACATGGAATTGGCTCCCAATCATGAAGCAACATACTGTCCATGTAACAGCACGCTGCAACGCGAACGAGAGCCTCGCCGGGCGGACCAATGGAGGCATATCGCTTCGCTTCGTCCACCGTTGGCGTGCGACATGGCGCGACGTCGTCAACCGACGACACAGAGATGAGGCACGACGACACCACCTCCAGAACCGACGGCCCCGCCGAGTTTGCCGACGCTGGGCATTGCGGACTATGCCTAGGCTTGATCGGTCAGCATTTTGGTGAAGGTGAAGGCCGAATTGGGACGATGTCCCGCCAGCATGCCTCTGTTTGACGATGTTCGTATTGAAACGAAAGGGGCGGGCCCACGACGATGGTTTCGAAGCGCACTACGCTGGGAGCCATGACACCCCTGGAAAGCAAGGCATGAGGGAGAGAGAGAAGCGATATCCTCATGATGGGCGCTTCAAGATATAAAGAGCCCTCGATTCCTCGTACATCAATCGTCTTTTTTGTTCATCAAGCTCTCTCCTGGTTCTCTCATCGCCCTGCTTTCCATTCTTGTTCACTTCTTTCTTCTTCTTTCGCATATATCTACGCTGGTTCGCTCAGATTACATTCAAACAACATGCATTCCACCACCTTCATCGCGGCCCTGGCGGCCTTTGTCCCTCTCGTCGCCGCTCACGGCCGCATCAACGTTGCAGTGGGTAAACCCTCTCGCTCGAGAAGAAGCGCGTATGACTGACCTCTCCTTGATATAGACTGGCGATGCTGGCGGTAACACCACTGCTCTCGGCATCCAGGGTGGCGTGGTGCCCGGCACCGGCCGCAACAGGGTGACGGAAGTCGACACGACCGTCTTCAGGGGCCGCAACATCGCCACCGACGGCCTGGGCCGGACCACGGGCGGAGGCAAGAACACGGTTGAAGACATTGCCCAGGCGCAGGCCCTGTCCGGACAGACTCTCCCGCAGGTCAGCAGCAATGGCGGGACCATCTCTGCTACCTACCACATTGTCACCACGGTGCGTACATCTCGAGCCCCCTCCCCCCGCCGGGACGGAATCTCCGTGGAGCTTCAGGCATGCTGACTGGGGATGCGTTTAGGACGGAGCCGGCCCCGTCAAGGCCGTGATCGACCCCACCGGCACCGGCGCCTTCTCACAGGGCACGCAGGCCGAGATCGTCCAGCAGGTTCCCGGCAGGAATGGCAACATTGCCCCCGGCGGCGGACAGAAGAAGGCTGCCGGCCTCTTCGCCCGTCTGACCAAGCGTGCTGCTAACGTCAACGAGGACTATGTAAGTCATCTCCACAGCCACCTGTGCTCTAGCGGAGAGACGATGGCTAATCAACCATGACAGCCCCTGAAGGTAGCCATCCCCGCTGGCACGACCTGCAGCGGCTCCATGGGAGGCCAGAACAACGTCTGCCTCCTGAAGGTGGCTAACAGCAACCCCGCCGGCCCGTTTGGCGGCGTCATTGCCTTCCAGATGGCGCAGGGTGGTGCTGGTGCTCCCGCTGCTCCCGCTGCTCCCGCTGCTCCCGCCGGTAACAACCAGAATGGCGGAGCTGGCGGCAACAACGAGAACAACAACCAGAACGGCAACCAGGGCCAGAAGGCCAAGCGATTCGTCGCCTAGATGAGTACGAATCTGTGTTGAAGGGCATGACGCCGGGCTGGAGACATGCTCAAGCTATCATGACCATTCAGCGGCACGATGTTCCAGCGCGTCAATTGCCATAGAAATGATATCCATATACCACACATACTCCTCCCCTCTAAGATGATGTTGGCGTGAAATGCTCATAGTGTCCGAGTAATGGCCTACCAAGCCCATGGTAAAGGCTTGCTTGCTTGATATAAGAAGGCCCGCATTGCAGTAAAGCTGTGTCCTTCCAGGGTAACGTATGGAGCTCTTAGGCCTTCTGATCCGTGCGGTTGTTAGGAGGTGAACAGAGTGTGGCGCCAGACAAAACACTGGCCGACATTGTCAGAGCTACTCCGTACTCCGTACGAAGTACCGACACATTTCGAAGCATGCCGGTGTGGCCTGTGCCTGGTACCCTCTTCACGGACCTGACCGAACGTAAGGGGGCACACACGGAGCGGCAGTTGGTCTGTGTGGCAGCGCCTGGCGACAAGCACCCACAACATTTTCAGCAGCCCGGGCCGCGCCGTCCAGAAGAGCATCGTCGCTTCAGCATCTTGTTCGCTGTTTAATCTCTTGTCGGACGTTGTGGAAAGAAGAAACGCGCCTAGGTAAGGACGAGTGGTGAAGACCATGTCCCGTGAACTGGGCTATTAGGTGAAGTCGACGACCACCGTATCGGTGACGTCAACTGGCAAGCTACGAGATTGGGCGCGACGAGCTTGCGGAGCCGCTGCCCCCAAGGTAGGTCGGTAGGCTCCAGCGGCGCCCCGCCACTGCAGGGCGCAGCGCGGCGCGGCGGCACAGCGCAAAGGAGCTGTCCCCCCCCCAGCCACTAGGTCTCAGGCCGAGCGAGACCCCAATAAAAGGGACCCCTAGCTGAACAGTCCGCTCCCTGGTGGGAAGAAACACGAGGCGACAATTTTACAATAATGCTCCCGCTCCGGTGGAGCTCGTAGATGCTTGCTTGAGATGAGTGGTCGTGGTCTTGCTGAGCGAATCTCGTGGCCCGAGTACCGGTACGCGGTCAGCAGGCTCCGGTCACGCGTGTATGCCGGTACCGCACCGCATGCGCATCCCCCAGACTTCAGGCTCGATTGTGGCTGGCCTGGTGGCTCCCGCGCTCAGACCACAAGCGCCTGATCTACGCAGCTGCCAGGCGCCTGAGACGGAAGACGCACGGACCAGGCCGCCACGGCAGAGGGCCTCATGGGCCTGCCAAGCGCCTGCCAAGCGACTCCTCCCCCCCGCCTCGCCCACTCACTCACTCACTCCCTCCCGTCTCTCCTCCAGGCCTCCAGCAGGCGCCGCCCAGCCGCACCGTCCGGGGGGTCAGTTCGGCACCACCACGGCCTGGCACCTCCTCTCTCTCTCCATCCCTACCTTGAACCAGCCGACCTATTCGTATCCATCCTTCGTGACGCTTTCATCCCTCCCCGCGCTGTTTCTTTCTTTTCCATCCGCTGCTCTCCATCGCCCCGTCCTGCTTTCCCGTGCATGTTTCGTTCTGACGCTGTTTCTTCTTGGCTTCCGTCGTTTCCCTTCCTCCGTCTCCGTCTGCATCTCCATCTCCAGCTGATGCAAGCCGGCGCTGCTTGAAACTGGCCTGGACGCCAACGTCACCGTCCTCGTTGCCGCGCGGCCTTGGTCGCCGCGACGCCCGAATCGCCCACAATGCGGCCGCCGCGCATCGCCATCCTCGTCCTCTTCAGCGCCGCCTCCATCTTCATCGTCTGCCGCGCCCTGACATCCGCCAGCCCGCCCAAGGCCTCGCCATACCCCGCCGAGTCCCGCTCCTCGAGATCCCTCTTCGGCTTCACCTATTACAACACCCCCTTCTCGCTCTTCCCTCCCAACGCCGCCATCAGCTTGACCGACGACAACAGCACATCGTTTGCCGCTCGCCCCGCCGCCTTTGGCCCGAAGCTGGCTGCCGCCGGCTTGAGCGGCCAGCTCTGGGTCGGAAGCGGCTTCGCCGAGGATAGCCTGGACGGGAATGGCGAGCTAGGCTGCAGCGACCTCCCCGGCTGGGGGAGCGGCAACACAAGGGCCGCACTCAAGAACTCGTTCCGAGTCGGTACGCCACGAGTTGTCGCCGCCCAAGATAACGCCGGCCACCCCAAGCGTGGCGGGGAGCTGCTCGATCCCGACAACCGAGACGCCATCGCCAAAGGCAGGCCGCACTCCCAGGTCGGTGACGACGTGGATGACAACACCGACAATCATCTCAACGACAATGCTCACGGCGCGAGCTCTGGACGAGACGGCACGTCTGCGTCGTCGCATGCAGACATCCAGTCTATGCAGGAAGCCGCAGAAATCCAGGGCAAGATTGTGCTTCTTATGCGTGGTGGCTGTGGCTTTTTGGAGAAGGTCATGTGGGCTCAGCGACGAGGAGCTGTTGCGGTCATCGTCGGCGACAACCAGAAGGGCGGCCCCCTGATCCAGATGTTCGCGCACGGCGAGGAGGTCGAAAACGTGACGGTCCCATCCGTCTTCACCGCTCGAACAACGGCCCACCTGCTGTCATCTTTGACGCAACCCGGCAGCTTTATCGAGGATACCCTCGATGACAATGGAAATGCTGTGCTCAAGGTTCAGCAAGGCCCCAAAGTCGAGCAAGACAAAAAGAAACGGACACCGATCTCTCGCAGAATGACTGCTTCCCCAAAGACTGTCCCGGCAGCACTGAAGGCCAAGAGAACCGTCAAGACCAAGACCGACAAGACCGCGTCGAGCACTTCCGAGGGCCGTGGCTGGTTCTCCCGCCTTTTCAGCTGGCGTCGCTCATCCGCCGCCGCCGATGACGATCGCCGACCGCCCAGCAGCGGGCGCCTGGACTGGGTCCTTGTTGAGGATTGGAACGATGAGAGGGACAAGATCCTCAAGGACAGCCTGAACAAGTCCAAGAAGCCCAAAGCGAGCCAGGACAACTTTGTCATCGGCGTACAGGATTGGCGGGACCCCGATCTCGTTGACAAGGCCGGCTTGGTTGCCAAGAAGGACAAGAGTGCAAATCAAAACTTCGACAAGAAGACGACCGGCTCTAAAGATCGTGCGGATGGCTCACCCAAGAACGCACCAGAGGCTAACGGACCGAAGGGCGGGAGCATCACGCCGGGGAGTGGCGAGTATGTGCCCGCTAGAGTGGTACCCAAAGACACTACAGCCAAGGCCAAGGCGGCAGCATCTGGATCCGGAGGCAAGGGTCATGGCCTGATGTCGAAGCTGTTTGGCGACGACGAAAAGATTAAGAGCCCAGAGACGGAGCCTCCCGCTGCGGTGGACGATCACGTCGCAGAGAGCGAGAATATGCTCGACCACGACGGCTTTGCACCGCACGAGGGATTGTGGGTCACGATCACACCTACCAGCAGCGCGAGCCCTTTCTTCGACACCCTGCTCGTGCTCGTCATCAGCCCGCTGGTTACCCTGACCGTTGTGTACGCGCTCCTGATCGTCCGCGCAAGAATCCGCCGCAGAAGATGGCGCGCTCCCAAGTCCGTGGTCGATCGGCTCCCCGTGCGAACCTATCACACCGTAGTGGCATCGCCCGCCTTGTCTCCGCGGCTGGCTTCCCCCTCTGGCGCGACCCCTACGACGCCTCTGCTTCAACACAGCCCGTCCCGGCCGCGGCCGCGATCGCGCACTACGACGGGGGTGCTGGAGAGCGAAAATTTCATTGTGCCAAGCTCTGCCGTTCCGACGCCGCAAGCCTCTAATCGTAATGGCGGTCGTTCTGAACATGAAAAGAACGTTGGAGGCTTCTCCGCAGAATGGAGAAAGTACATGGGGAGACAAGTGGAGTGTGTCGTTTGCTTGGAGGAGTATGTCGACGGCGTCAGCAGGGTCATGAGTCTGCCCTGCGGTCACGAGTTCCATGCCGATTGCATGTAAGTTCTGATGAGCACATGGCGCGCCTGCGGTTTGCCTTTTTGCGGTTATGCTGACGGCTACGATAGAACTCCTTGGTTGACGACTCGCCGACGAACATGCCCCATCTGCAAGGGAGACGTTGTTCGATCCCTGGCACACGGATCCAGAAACGGCCCTCGCTACGAGCGCTACCACGACGACAGTGATGAGGAACCGGACACGGAAGCCTCGAGCTCTCGGTCAGCGGAGAGGGCATTGGATCTCGAACAAGGCATACTCTCCCCGGAGCGCGGAGACAGGCATCAGTCGACGAGGCAGGAAGGCTGGCTCGGCATTCTATCGAACAGCTTGGGCATCAGGACAAGACAGCAGTCGGAATCTCCTAGACCTGAGGATCGCAGCCGGTGATAGAGATGACTCTCGTGGCCACCAATGCCACGCGAGAACGAGAGGGCAAGCCCAAGTTGACTTGGTCGTTGGGGGCGAGAGGCGCGATCATGGGCTTACAGTGCGGTTATAACATCGGCCTACTTGGTATCCTGCAGGTATCGCAGTCTTTTGTGCCGGTCAGGCACGCACATTATGAACTTGGGAATCGGGACTGTTGAGCATAGCACTATTTTCACGGCAACGGGCTTTCTTTGGAGGCATCTCTTTTGTTTTTCTCTCACGCGGCGGCGCCTGCGTTTACTAGGTAGTGTGGAGGCATATACCCCCCTCGATGATGTCTCTTGGGAAGAGAGGCCATAATTGCAGTACGATTTCGACTTGAAAAGCACATCGAGGATGCAGTGACTGGCATTCATCCCGGGGCGCACGTGTCTACCCTAGAACTTGGTCGTAACGGTGCGACGAATCGAGCCACGGCTTCTTTCTCGAGCACGGAATTTTTAACGAGTCTTGATTGCTTTTGATATCCCACATCGCCGTCTATAGGTACCCCTTGAGCACTGCCGCTTCGGCGTTCAGTATCGAAGATCCCGCAGCTCCAATGACGGCTACAAAAGTACTCCGCGTTAGCACAGTCCCGCAGGCTTCATGTGACTCGTGGTAAAGAGAAACTCACTATTGTGGCTCAGGGCCGTAAACTTAATGTCGAAGATGCCGCTCTCGTCCTCGCGCACACGGCCGACGCTGACGGTGTAGCCGTTGCCGAGGTCGCGGTCCAGGCGCGGCTGCGGCCGGTCCTCCTCGTCAAAGACCTTGATGGGCGGGTTCGGGGCCGACGGGCAGCCCAGCGTCTGGGCCTCGGCGACGTAGCCGCGCAGCGCGTCCTTGCACTGCTGGGCCGTCGGGGCGGGCTGGCGCTCGAACTTGATGCTCACGCAGGCCGTGTGGCCGTCCATGACGGGGACGCGGTTGCACGTGGCCGAGACGCGCAGGCCGTCCTGCTCGACGAAGGCCTTGGCGGCGCCGTCGAGCTGGCCGAGGATCTTGCGGGCCTCGGTTTCGAGCTTGTCCTCCTCGCCCGAGATGAAGGGCACGACGTTGTCGATGATGTCCATGGACGAGACGCCCGGGTAGCCGGCGCCCGAGACGGCCTGCATGGTGACGATGCTGACGGTGGCGATGGGGCCGAAGGCGGCCTGCAGCGCGGCGAAGGGGATGACGAGCCCGATGACGGCGCAGTTGGAGTTGCAGACGAGGAAGCCCTTGGACAGGCCGTGGACGGCGCGCTGGTGCGGGATGAGGTCGAGGTGCGGCAGGTTGACGGTCGGGACGACGAGGGGGACGAGGGGGTCGCGGCGGTGGTTCTTGGCGTTGGAGAAGACGGGGATCTCGGCCTTGAGGAACTCGTGCTCTATCCAACCCGTGTCAGTACAGTAACCCGCGATGCCTCCCTCGACGGCCGGGGGGAGCGCGAAAGAAGGGGATGGGGCGCGGCGCGCGCTGCCACCGACGAACGACTCACCGATCTCACCAGCAACGTCCGAGTCCAGCCCGCTGAAGACGACGTCGCAGTCGGCAAACTCGGCCGCCCTGCACTCCCTCACCACCATGTCGGCGACGTCGCCCATGGGCCGGGCCTGCTTCCACCGCACGGCATCCTTGTACTTCTTGCCGGCGGAGCGCGCCGACGCGCCGATGGCGTGCAGCTTGAGGTGCGGGTGCTGCGCGAGGAGGAGGATGAAGCGCTGCCCGACGGAGCCGGTGCACCCGAGGACGCCTGCATGCCTTTCTCGTCAGCTTTGAAAACGTGTCTCGCGCGTGAGGCCTTGGTGGTGGGTGGCCTTGGTGGTTTCGTGATGGGGTTGGTGAGGGCCGCGCCGCGATCGGCGGTTGGCCCGGCGGACGGGGAGAGGGCGTCGTGGGAGGACGTACCGCACTTCTTCGGGGGGAACTGCGTGGCCATTGTGTCAATTGAGCGCCTCTCTGGGTCAAACTGTGCCTTGGACGTGCTCAGAGACGGGAGATGGGTCGTGTTGAAGGGAATCGTGCATGAGTCAAAGATCGCAGGCTGCATGCGAAATTTCCCAGCGGTGGTGGTGAGCGAGCTCCGGTACCCCGCCGTTATCAGGGACCGCCCCGCCATCGGAGGCGCCCCTCCCATAATCGCGTCACCGATGGTCCGAAAATCGATCATTGTCATTTCATTTGTCAATCGCGGACCTCATCTACCGAGTACGTCCGTACAGCTGCTGGAAACACGAATGTCTGCGACCTGTAGATGCATGCCGGAACATATCCCAATTCCGGCCGTTTAAACCACCAGCCATGACCGGCCCCAATTGCCCAAAACTTGCCCAGAACTAAACCACCAAGAACCTCGTTCATTTGCAGCTCCTCATCAATCAATATGCAATAGTAGCGCCAATGTCAATGCACCGGTTCCCGAGTCGATGCTAGCGAAAGTAAGAAACGTAGAATCATGCGTCGTTCACCAGAGATTTTGATCAGGGCTCCGCAGCGATGATGCGGGTGTTGGCTGCGTAGAGTCGGAACTGGACGAAGATGGTGGCATCCTCTATCATGGTTCCGAGCGACCCCAGGAGCCAGGGGAGGGCATTCAGGAGATAGTCCTTGTCCTGGGAATAGGCGATGAGGCTCACTCCGTATGTCAGATTGCCCGTCAAGGAGAGCAAGAAGAAGAGAAGGGACAAGCCTGTAAACCCGTTAGCTACTGTGGACGGATCGTCGAGGTTCTCCAGCGACTCACCCTCGCAAGACTTTTCCTTGTAGTTCTTGACAATCTGGGGTATCCGGGCACTAATTACCGGGTTAGCAGCCTCCTCTCGACATCTCGGGGCAATGCTGAGAAAATACCAGAGATAAAAGGCAGCACTAGCATAGCCCAAGAGAAGACCGACGACTTCGAGCGGCAGCTTCTTCCCGTCGGGCGAGTCGGGGACGCTCGGCGCGGCACCATCCCACGCTCCGGCCTTGTACGAGACGAACCAGCCAGCGAAGCCGACGAGGTAGACGGCGACCAAGCCGAGCGTGTTGTGCAGCCACGGCCTGCTGTCGGGGGTCTCGTCCTCGCCCGTCACCATCTTGCGGAGCGGTTCCATCGACGACTCCTCGTGCGTCGAGTGGCGGATGTGGGAGCCAGGCAAGCCGGCCGAGGACCTCCGACGCCTCAGAAGCGGCGAGTCCTCAGACGCCTCCGCGGCCTCTGCACTTTCTTCCCTCGCGAGGCGTCGCGCATTCTTCGTGTTATAGTAGACGGCCTGAGAAATGAGGATGGTGTCCAAGATGCAGAAGTAGATTGCCAGCGCGATCGCAGTCGGGGCTAGGTGTGTAAGGAAGGCTCCTACGGCGTCGTCAGTACACGCAATGCTTGGGACCCGACGATCGCTACCGAGCGACAAAGATCCTCGGACGCGCGAGGCGAAGGGACGAATGTCGGAGGCACGACGGTCTCCAGAGACAGCCTGCACGCACCTATGAGGTTTGTTACATCGCCCATGAGCCACACCACCAAAAAGGTCATGCTCAAGCCGTCGGCGCTCTGGGCCTTGTAGTTGGCCAGCAATTGCGGAAGCTGCGACGAATGTCAGCGCTGGTACGAGCCATTGGGTGCCGTAGGATATAAATCCCGGTCTGCGCAGGGCAGCAGCAGTCGAAACGTACGAGCAGGCATATCCAGGAAGTCAGGCTGATGCTTCCAAAGATGCCAGACAGAGCTTCGCCCACTGGCAGGGCCCGTGCTGCGGCGGTGAACGCAGCCGCCGCAAAGGAAGCCATGGCGATGGGGATCGAAGCCTGCGCGCCGTCGCGGAATCAAGGAGGCGAGAGGGGAGGAGGCGGCGGCGACGAGGTGAGCGGGAGGGCGAGCTTAAGGCATGCGCAGGATCAGCGTCGGGCGGCTCACGCGATCAGAGTCAAGAGCGGAGGTTGGGATGGATATCAGCCCGTCGAGGCGAAAGAGTCAGCCGAGTAGGCTTATCGACCTATTCGCGGGGGCTCCCATTGGCCGGGCCCGAGTCCGTCGTCGGGGCGAGTGACGCACCCAGGTGGGCCTGTGCGCTGCGGGCGGGCGATAGGGATCGTGCTACCGTGGCATTGCAGCGGCCCAGCAGGTGCGATTGCGCTGCGCGAGCCGCCCGAGACCCCTGTGCTGGGGGGCCTGGCAGGCCTGGTTCAGTGGGTGGCCCGGCAGCTGAGATCCATCCATCTCCAGCTGTGGCTGTGGGGACCGCGTAGTGGCCGCAAGTCGGCGCGGGGGAGTCATGCGGGGCGGGCTTGAGGCTTGCGGTGGAGGGAGGGCTGCATCGCGCTCCCGCCGCCTGAGAGCTGCCAAAGACGGCGTAGCAGCTGGTCGTCAGTGACACTCAGCTCTTCGTGTCGATGCTGATAATTAGTCAAGGAGCCATCTGACGGCACGACATGTCCGCTCTCCCGTCGCCATTTCGCCTGTTCGGGCAGTTTTACTCGACTGCCGCAAGCCTCTCGCAGCACCTACAGCTCCGCAGAGCCAGCTGCCGCCGCCCTCCCCTCCCGCCGCTTC
Organism: Tolypocladium tropicale; assembly: GCA_024340005.1. NCBI lineage: Eukaryota > Fungi > Ascomycota > Sordariomycetes > Hypocreales > Ophiocordycipitaceae > Tolypocladium > Tolypocladium tropicale. Next base: position 53,464 of record JALHBU010000086.1, on the reverse strand, counting down.
ACGTGGGGCTCCGAAGGGGTTGATTCGCCCGCAGCTCGCGCCTAGCGGTTCCTCCAGCAACTCCCACCACCAACCGCAACGTCACGTCAGTTGGGCTGTGTGTGTGAGTGTGCCAGGCACGCGACTTATCGGCCAGTACGCGTTGATATCTGATACTATCCTGGTTGTATATATTGCGCACGTTCAAACTGCATAGAGAGCTGTCAGCGTTTACTGCATCTGTCACGACCACCCAGGAGCAGCTGGGTTCTCGAGGCAGCACCACCACCGTCATCCTCCACTGCATCACTACATCATCATGAAGGTCTCACTCAGCACCCTGGCTCTGGGCCTCGTGTCCGCTCCCGGGGTCATCGCCTGGGGAAGTATGTCGAATCCCCTACCGCGAGCGTCAGCCTCACGACGTATGCACGTACTCGGCTGCTGACTCTACCGTCCAGGTCTGGGGCACATCACCACAGCCTACCTTGCGAGCCATTTCGTCGCCGACTCGACCGAGGCCCACTTGAAGAAGCTCCTGCGTAGCGATGAAGACGATTACCTCGCCAAAGTAGCATCATGGGCCGATTCGATCCGATACACCAAATGGGGTCGCTTCACCAAGACGTTCCACTTCATCGACGCCCACGACAACCCGCCGCTGTCTTGCAACGTCGACTTCCAGCGCGACTGCAAGGAGACGGGCTGCGTCATCAACGCCCTGGCCAACTACACGGAGCAAGCGCTGGACCATTCGCTGCCCGCCTGGCTCCGCGCGCAGGCTGCCAAGTTCGTCGTCCACTTCGTCGGCGATTTGCATCAGCCGCTTCACAACGAGGACGTCTCGCGGGGCGGCAACGGAATCTACGTCAGGTGGGATGGCAAGGAGTTCAACTTGCATCACGTATGGGACAGCTCCATCGCGGAGAAGTGGATCGGCGGATTGCGAGGGAAGCCGTATCCTCTCGCCGAGAAGTGGGCAAACCAGCTAGCTGTTGAAATCACTGACGGCAAGTTCGCGGCTGAAAAGGAGGACTGGCTGAAGGACCTGGACTTTCGTGACCCCAACGGCACGGCCATGGCTTGGTCGAGAGAGGCCAACGCACTCGTCTGCACGCACGGTAAGTAGAACCTTGTGCGTTCCACAGGCGAGCTCACCCGACTTACTCCTGAACGTCCAGTCTTGCCCGAAGGTCCCCAAGCAATTGTGGGTCAGGAACTTGGCGGCGACTACTTCACCAGGGCCGGGCCCGTCATTGAAAAGCAGGTCGCCCGCGCCGGATACCGGATGGCAGCGTGGCTGGATAGCATCGTCCGCGAGTTTGAGATGCGGGGGGCTGCCTCAGAAGAACAGATGACAGAGGAGTTGTAGTGTCAATGAGATGACCAGAGTCACACGATTGATGATGGCACTCCGGATAGTTTCCAAAGAAGTCCCTTTCGAAGCCGTCCGAACCGTCCATCTGCGCAACGGACATTGACCGTGAACCGTCTCAAGTCTGCGCTGCCCGTGCCGAAGCTCCCGCTTGGCGGCGACGTCGTCACCAAGGAGCAGACGAACGGCATCTAAAAGCCGATTACATGCACAAACGTCCTGTGGAGGGGTCTGGCCTTCCCGCCGTCAAGGTCACTAGGTCGGAAACGAGACGGGAATCGCGGTGCCATGTCTGAGGAGGGCTCCATGGCTGACTGTGTCGCGACGGTGGAGGCGTCGTCCGAAACCAAGAGTTCCGCAGCCCCGTCCTGGTGGCCGGCCAGGGCCCTCGGATATTGGAGCCAGCTGTTCACTTCACCGATGCCACTACCCACCGCACTCATCAGACTTGAGATGGCCCAGCTGTCAAGAGTGGATATGCTACCTCGACGGCTCTGTGCCTAGAAGTCCTTTCTGCTCAAGTAGCAAAGTTTACGAGGTTGGGATCCAGGTGGAGCGTCCGTCCGAGTGACCGGCCCTACTTCGCTTCTGCAGACGTACGTCTCAGGTGTAGCAAACCCGTATAGGTCATCTAATATACGGGAGCACTTCGATCCTTCCGGTGATCGCCAAAAGTGGTAGCTGGATGTGCACCAATTACGAGATATTGTGGCCTCCCACGGGCTGCCACTTTTCTGTTCTTGCATTTCGCGTGAAGCGCAATAACAAAACGTGGCGGAGGACGTCGCTCAGAGACCTGGATTCCGGAACTTGGCAACCTGAAACGGGGAGACGGTCCTCGGCCGGCGCCATCAGGTGACGGCCGTCCAGAGCTTTGCTCATTGATGACGTTGCGGGCAAGCCAAGGGGATAAATGCTTTGTCAAAGCCGCGTCGATGAAGGCACAACTGTCAGGGGCTGGCGATCATCCGAAGTCCGCATGCGCGCGAGAAACAATCGACGGCAAGATGATTCCGGCAGAGCAGGCCTAGGCAGCCCTGTGAAGCTTGGCAGCTCGATGTTTGCACCGCGCCAGCTCGTATAGGACTTGTGACAAGCGATGGCCCAGCCAGAGTTTCGGTCGACGCAAGCGTTGCCCCCAGACCCCGTTTCGCTCCGGTGAGAGTCGAAACGCGCGGCGGCGGCTCTTTACCACGACCGGGTGCCGTTGTAATCCCACAAATTGATTCCATCCCATGCGATCACCTCAAGCCCTCGACCGCTCTCATTGTTCCCAGGGGCGGTCGCGGGAGGGCTGCCCAAACGAACGCCGGCGCCACAACGGACGCGGAGAGCCGTGGTGGCGGCGGTCGAGGGTTGGAATACGGCAGGCGGCTACCGTCGACCTGGGCATCGGCGTCGCAGGAGGGCCGTAGTCCGCATGAGTGATGCACAGCGGATTATCTGGTCAAACAATGGCGCATCTGGTAGTGTTGTAGTCTGGAATGGGGTCCCGGGGCACGGGGCTTGCTTCATCGCAGCCGGGTCCGAAACACCAATTGCCTGGCCGCCTCACGCCCCAGGCCCCCAATTGGCCCGGGCGGACCCGCGCCCAGGGTCCGTGACAGGCCTGACACAGGGCGAGCCGCATTCAACTGAACTCCTCCACAAAGCGCTGCCTCCAACGTCATGCACCCTTGCGCCAGCGCAAGCACAGCAGAGTTTCCCCGATGGAGCGGCTGTCCGTCTGACCTGGCGCTTTACGAGCACCTCCTCTGCAGGCTGCTCCGTAGGTGCCGTGGCCCACCCGCCATGCCAGAGCACCCCTGGCGCTCCCCGTCGTGCGGCGACGCCGTCCGATCTGTCTCATCTGTTCAGACAAACTAATGCCCTTTCCGCACGGCCGTTTGCCCCCTCAGCGCGGAGAAGCTTCGACGGGGCCTGCCACCGTCCGAGTTTGAGGCCGCTGCGTCCGGCCTGCCATGTCCAGCCCTCCGCCAGCACGGAGTTGCCAGGGGGGCCCGTCTGTTGGGCCGCCGTTTGATCGTCCTCGCGAACGTCGTCGTAGCTCTCTGCCACCGCGTATGGAGCAGTCCTCTGCCAATCTTGTTCCCGGGGCCCGGCGGTCCATGGCGTTCCGCAGGCTTGCCGGTTTTCCGCTTGGTTCCTCCGGGGCCCGGGGCTTATAACCATGGGTTTGACATCTTGCCGACTATTTTGCCCGCCGTCTCCTCCCATGTTCCACGATTCTGTTTCTTTCTTCTTCTCTCTTCAAACCTTTACCGCTCCTTAGACACCCACCAGCGTCTTTTCTCCTTCTCTGCCGCGCTGGTAGTGTGCTCTGTACATTCGTTCCTTGTCTTCGTCAACTCTCCTTCGACGCTGTGTCTTCGGTGACCGACGACTTACCTTCGCCTCCTGGTCTGGAACCAAGTTTATATTTTTTCACACTCTCTTCGCGCCATACTCGGGTACCTGCACCTCGTCAACATGCAGATCAAGACTCTTCTCATTGCCCTCGTGGGCATGGCTGCCGTGTCGGAGGCGGCTGACGTCCATCGCCGATCGCCCTTCTCCCGCGCTTTGGAACGTCGACAGTTCAACAACGGCAGGCAGGGAGGCCAGAACGGCGGCGGTCGTAATGGAGGCGGCCAGAACGGTGGTGGTCAGAATGGAGGCAAGAAGAATGCCGGCGGCAACAAGGGCGGCAACAACAACAACAACAACAACGGCGGAGGAGGAGGCAATCTCCAGTTGAGCCAGGATGCTCTCCAGACAGGGTCGCAACAGGATGGCAACAACCCTGGTGCCGATGGCCAGTCTGCTTCAGCTACGTAAGGAGAATTGCTTGTCCCCGATGGGTAAAATGCTAACAAGCGGCAGCGATAACGCCAACTTCATCAACTTTTGCCAGGGCAAGCAACTGACCAACGGCCAGCAGATCCGAAAGGGATCCTGCAACGGCATTCGTAAGTACCAACGCGGCGAGATGGCTCTGCTTTTATCTGACTCGTTGCAGCCATGGGCAACATTCCCGCCACGACCAAGATGGTTTCCAGCGTCTTTGTGAACCCGCAGGACGGCTCCGACATCCCTGCCAACCAGGACTTCAAGATCCAGGTCCAGCTTGCCAACCTCGACGCCGGTACCTTCACCAACGCGACGTCCACGTACTATTCGGCACCTCAGGATCTCAACGCCAACGGTCAGATCATCGGCCACACCCACGTCACCGTCCAGGACACCGGCAAGACTCTGAACCCCAAGACCCCTCTGGACCCGACCCAGTTCGCCTTCTTCAAGGGCATCAACGATGCCGGCAACGGCCAGGGCCTTCTCTCTGCCGATGTGGCCGGTGGTCTGCCCGCCGGTAACTACCGTCTCTGCAGCATGTCGTCGGCGGCCAACCACCAGCCGGTCTTGATGCCTGTAGCTCAGCGAGGCGCTCAGGACGACTGCGTTCGCTTCACTGTCGGCGGTGGCAAGGGCGGAAACGGAAACGGAAACGGAAACAACAACGGCGGTCAAGGCAACCAGGGCGGCCAGAACAACCAGGGTGGCCAGGGCAACCAGGGAGGCCAGAACAACCAAGGCGGCCGAGGCAAGAAGGGCAAGCAGAACGGTCAGGGCAACCAGGCCGGTCAGGGCAACCAAGGCGGTCAGAACAACCAGGGAGGCCAGGGCAACCAAGGCCAGGGCAACCAAGGCCAGGGCAACCAAGGCCAGGGCAACCAAGGCCAGGGCAACCAAGGCCAGGGCAACCAAGGTCAGGGCAACCAAGGTCAGGGCAACCAGGGCGGCCGTGGCAACCAAGGCGGTCAAGGCAACCGAGGCGGCCAGGGAAACCAAGGCGGTCAGAACAACCAGGGCCAAGGCAACCAGGGCGGTCGTGGTAACCAAGCCGGCCAGGGCAACCAGGGCGGATCTAACGGCGGTGTTGCCGGTAACCAGGGTGGAAACCAGGGCGGCAACAGTGGGTTCAATAATGCCGGCTCGAGCAATGGAACCAATGCTGATACTGGCAATCAGACGGGGGACAACGGTTCTAGGGAGGGCGCAGCTAATGGCAAAAAGCGCAAGGGAGCTGGCAACCGTGGCGGCAATGGTGCCGCGAACCGCATGATGGAGGCGCGCGACGCACATGCCTCGGAGGACGACGACGCACTCGAGAAGCGGGCTGAGGTTGTTCAGCGAGCCTGTGACCTCCAGCACAACGTCTGCGTGGACGCCGTCAACTCCGGTGCCATGGGCGGCACCACCCTTGCCGATTGCGACGGCCAGTTTTCGACCTGTGTATCAGACCTGTCTTAAGAGCCATGAAAGCACTGGCTGAGGACGGACTTGGATACGTGGCACCGACTTGCTTCTTTTCTGTTTTAGGCAAATTTACCATTTTATTGCTGCAATGCTGACTATGGACGACGGCTCACAACATCCCGCGACTTGTGTCTGCCTGCCATTGACGCGGGCTCCCGCATTCTCAAGTCTGGCCATCCTTTTTGAGTCACTTGAGGTGCTTGTACACAAGTTTCACGCCGGGGAGATTGGAGGCTAGAATCAGCTCGTTGCCGAGGATTTGGACGTGCGTTTCTGGGAGGATTTTTCTGGGGTTTCCTTTATGTATGATGCGACGAGTAGGCTTGTCAAAGCTAGACTTGCATGATGGATATGAATTTTGCTCTCGCTCGCTATAACGTGTGAAAGCCAAGTTCCTGCACCCTGACACTTTTGCCACAATTGTCTTCCAAGCATCATGGCTTCCTTCCGCTTGGTCTTGGTCGCGCTTTGGAGCATTGTGACTGTCGATGAAACCAGATGCCAGATTCAAAGGACCGAACTGGCATTCATGCAGCAAGGCGGGATTCCCGGCAGGAGGCGGCCACTATCGTGTTTGATGGCCACTCTGAGACGCGGCGTGGCGATGAATAGTTTCACGTGCGTCACGTAAACGCCAAGGGGTCGGGGCCTCGCTTTACCGGGAACTCGGGTCACGTTATAGAACAAGATGCTATAGCACGCTGACTACCGCGGGCAAGCAGCTGTGATGAGTCTACGGAGTAGAGTAGCTATGGAAAATTGCACTCGGTGACGTCCGACGGCTAACATAAAAGCTGGGGTTTCGCTGCATTGTCTTGGGAATGCGCGAGCATATGGTTTACGAAGTCTTGCTCTGTGTGCCACCCTACAAATTCAGTCTTACTTTACTCCGTGCAATGTTCCTTTCACCGACACTGGCAATAGTAGCCGTAGTCTACATGCAAACACGGAAAGGAATTTTTGTTCCGAGTTTGACATAAAAGACAGCAAGGTAAAGGCTTCTGCACATTGCCATGATCGAGGGGAAGTGGTCTAGGTTTTCCAGCTCCAAGCGACATGAATTGAAGATTACTGTCTGTTGAGATACCCGTGCTCGAGTGTATCCCAACCGTTAGTGGGTATCTAAAGATTGAAATTTGTACATTGAAAGGAGCGGTTGGCCAGCCTGAGACGCAGAATCCTTTCCATCACATCGCTGGCTCCAGAACTCAGATTTGTGGTTTGCGCCATCACCCATGCATGCGATCAACGCTGTCCAGTGTATATCCCAGTATACGCCGTGTCCCAGTATGCAGCCGCAAAGTCGTTGCTTCGCCGTAGATTAAATGCTTGTCTCTCCTCAGGAAGGGCTCAACCGCGCTTGGGACTGAAGATGTTGTCAGCGACTTGCTTAAACAACGGCCGGAGAGACGGATATCCTTACCCGCAGCCTTGAGGCGTGACGACGCCAAAGAAGCAATCGCCTGCAGCCTTGGGGACAATCTGGTTCGACTCAATCGGAGTGATGACGATTCCCGCGCTGGCGAGCGACGCAACAGCGGCGAAGAGGACTGCGAAAGGCGCCTTCATTGTGTATAAGAGTGACGGGTGGCGATATCGCGGAAATAGTCGTTTGCTCTACAAATCGACACTCGCGCGCGTAGTCAAATAAACTTTACAGAGAATCGAAGAGAAGAACTGGTTTGATTAGAGAAAGAGGCAGCGAAGGGGGAATAAGAGGGTGCGACTATGGGCGACTATGGGAGGGTGGTTTCTTTGGTTCTCCGACGGGGCTCGTCGCAGGGGGCTCCGGTGAGGTTTCAGGATGGCATCGGAAGACCACCGAGGAGGTGGGTCGAGTGCAACGTCTGAGCACCACGCGCCAGAGCCCACGCGTACTGATTCTGGTAAGGTTCGATTTGACGGTGGCATCAAAAGAGCATTTCAAGGTCGATAAGCGAGTGCATGGGCTCCCAAAGCGTGCAAATGCAAACCGGGTGGCGTGACGTGATCGAAGCTTTGGACGGGGCACGGTCCTTGATGTTGGCCCGTGATTGCAAATTAAGCGCCAAGACTGCATTAATGAAGCGATTCTTAAGCGTTAGGGTGCCCTTTGCTTGTAACGTTGAATTATGGTGGAAAAGAGGCCTTTTGCGCATCTTGCCCACCCAGCGCGATGCAGCCCGACACTCGGGATGGTACAGTACAATCCCTCTCCCGCCCGTATCAAGGCCACCAGCTTGCCGATCCGTCGATGGCGCGCATCTATTCAAGATCCACCTCCTCCTCGCTGTCCAATTATTGCGGCGGCATCGGCGCGGGAGCCTCGGTGCCCGAGCCGGCGGGACGGCCCTGGGGGGGCATGAAGAGCGGCATGTAGGTGACGGCCAGAGCGGCGACTGCAAGCGTTGATTAGCATTCATCATATTCGATCGCTCCGAGAGCCGCTCTTGAGAACTCGCGCTGGCGACGGGGGCGACGTGACGTACGCGACATGAGGATGGAAAAGTAGCCGGGGGTGGCCGAGTTCTTCTTGGCCTCCTGGCTCTCGCCGAGCCAGCTCTGGATGGAAAAGACGACGGCAGCCCTATGCAAAAAAGAGCTCATTAGCCAACTTGCTGTACCGAGCGACATTATCATCTTCTTGTTTCGGCGTGGTCGACCGTCTCCCGAGTCGGCTCGCTCGCGACGATGCGCCATCCGGTCCACTCCCACCGCGTCTGGCCTCTGACCCCCAAGGGCACACCTACCATCCGATGAACTTGTTGCGCGTGAACATAGCGGCCATGGGCATCGTAGACGACAACGTGGACGAGAACTCGGGCTTGTCCTTGGGGACGGCCGGCTCCTGGTACGGGACGACTGCGCGGGAGGCAGCCCGTTAGCGATGCACATTTGGCGGCTTTGAGGGCGCGCCCAAGCGGGCGCAAAGGGGAGCAGAGGAGACTCACTCAGGTCCGGCCGTCGCATGTCCTTGCTGGGCGCCATCGCTGCGTTGCGTCGGTGGGCAATTGGGGCTTGGTGTGGAGAGGGATGGTGGTGAGTTGAGGAGAGTCTGGGGTATAGCTTGGAGATGCTTTCTCAATGTGGCCCGTGCTGTTCGGATGGCTGCGGCGCCAACCTCGATTCATCCATCCACTCTCAGCCGCCGCAACGTCTTCCGTCTAATCAACTCGACAACATATCATCGCGCAAAGCTCTTGTATTCTTGTAAAATCTATTTTATCTGAGTTGACTGAAGAGCAGCCGCTCGTTTATTCGTTCTACGCCTTGCTGCCCTCGTTCCCTGAATGCTGCGTACCACTGACCACTATGTCCCATGCCCTTGCCTTTCATGTCCGCGCCTTCAATGGTAAAAGTTGGATTCGCATACCTTGACTTGATGAAGCAGAAAACTAGGTTTCCTGGGCAGCCCTCCGATACCGCAAGCCCGAGTATCTTCTCTCTGAGGGTGTTCTACCTGCCCCGTCAACACCGAACCCATGAAGTTGAGGTAGACAGCACGTCACATCTAAGTGAGCCGCTGGCAGCGCGAATTCGGAGTTGAGTCGTCGTTGAATTCATGCGTCTACGTAATTTTCAAGAATACACACACCGCAGCCCGGCATCAGCGACTCGCTGCAAGCAAACGCACCAGAACCATCCCCATGTGGCCATGTATGATGCCTCGGAACCAACACCAACGCCAGCAAGAACCAAGCAAGCATCGCCTCCAAGCCCCCAACTCCTACTCGACCCTCACAATCACCTTCCAGCCCAGCGCGCCCGCTTCCCTAATCGCACACGCCAGACAGCCTCGCTTGCGCCGGCTGATGATGGCGTTCCACCCGCGCTGCGCGCACACGGCCCTGACGAGGATTTCCATGTCGGAGCCGAAGTGCCTCTTCTGCGACTCGAGGTACATCTGCGCCGCGGCCGAGAAGCTGTGCTTGCGGTCTGCGACTGGGGATGTCGATGGCGACGACGATATGACGCGCTCGAGGGTGGGCGACAGGGGTGCTTCGGCGAAGTTGGTGATGCAGTCGACGACGAGGACTTGGTTGTTGTTGGATCTGCCAAGGCAGGGGTCGACGAGGAACTCCGAGAGGGACGTCCTTGGTTTCAGGATCAATTCGGAGATGTGTATGACGGAGTAGTTGTAGGACTTATGCAATGGATGACCTGCAGAGCTCATTAGTACTTTGCAGCGAAGAACGTGAAGTGGTTAGCGGTGTCGAACCCATCCTGTACGCGGACCGCGAGCCTTTGCCCAACATGTCCGATCCAGAAACGTCTATTTTCTGTATCGTTGGACTTGACGGCGACTTGAGCATCCTCACACGGTGCGACGGTGCGCAAGGATGCGCCGTGACAAAGTTGATGTCAAAGTTCAAAGGGCAGATAATGTCCTGCTCTGCTTTACCGTCAATAGACACGTAGAACTTGACGCTCGCCGGGTATGACAGCATCTCTGGGCGTCCCTTGCAGGACTCCGCCACCGGCGTCGCAATGATGTCGCTGAAAGGTGTTGCTGGCACGGAACCTGCTGGCGACTCGAGCTTGAGAGCCAGCAGTTCCACGTGAACGCCGGGCGGAGGAGTCGAATACGTGTTCTCGTGGGGGATAGCAAAGTCGGCGGGTAGGACGGAGCCTTCACTTCCATTGCCGAGGATGGCAGACTCGCGCTCAATCCTCTTCTTGCCCCAGAGCCTTGCCTTCTTACCCAAGTGAGCGATATCATCTGGGACAAATGTTAGCGACAGGCTCGACGCAGGAGCTAATACAGAGACCTACCGGCAACATCCTCGACCTCGATGCTCAACCATCCGTCACCCACTCCATCGGGCACGACATCTGTCGAAATCCACCCCATGCACTCGGCTGCCCCTTTGCCGGCCGCCAGCACGCGGCCAACGATGCACGACGTGCTCCAGAAGCTCTTGCCCGAGTACACGAAGCCGCTGGACAGGTTTGCAAACGGCCCCAGTTTCGCTATTGCCTCACTGTCGTTTTCCAGCAACGTCGCCATGAGATAATGACACAACGCCTCGCCCGGCACCATCAGCCCAAAGACGTAAGACTTGGTGAGCCAGCCCGACGCATGTAGTGCAGCCGCCAGCCTCCGGCGCTGAGTATGCGCGCGCGGCTGGTGCTTTCCGAGATGGCAAGTAACATCCCACGCACCAAAGTACGACGACTGTTCAGATTCGATGGAAGTAGAGCTGGGACGGCTTGCAGGCGTCGCCTCGAAGGCGTTCTGGGCATTTTCTGATATCCTAGCCTCGTACCGATCGATGCCGGGCCACATCAGCTCTCTCGCGAAATGGATCAGACCGTCGACCTGGCGCTGACCCTGTCGTCCCTGGATCGTGTAGTGGTACAGCGACGTCGGTGTTGGATTATGATGCCTGTTGGACATCCTGCTGACCAACGAAGCCAACCAGCTGCTCGAACGGCGCTGCGGGGCTGGTCTCGCAGCGCCGACCTCCTCTTCCTTGACGATGTCAATGTTTTCGAGCCAGGATTGGGCGAGGAGCAGTGACCATTTGACCATCTGGGTCGCGCCCCTCTCAAAGTACGCCACGTCGATGGGCTTGATGCCCCCGGAGCCGTACTCTACACCCTCAGTGATGGCATCCAGCCTCAGGAGAAGCTCGCTCGCCACCAGTATCTGCATGAACAGCCAGTACTTCTCCTCTCCGCGCTCGCTGGCATTTTCCGCATCGTGGACGGCTGTGGCATCGTCGAGGTCGTCGCCGTCCTTCTCGCCCCAAAGGACCTGGCCTAATCGGATGCGCCACTCGATGCGGGAAAAGTCAATCCAGACGTTGGCCGTCCCGAGGCACTTGAGAAGCGCGACGATTTGGTTCGCGAGGCTGTGGTGGTCCGTCTTGTCTATGAACGTGTTGGACGGCCTCATGAAGCTGTGGAAAAGATCTTGGTAGGTCTCGGTCGACTTCCTCGTCCGTAAGTTATTATTACGGTACAACTCGCCATTTCGCTTGAGTCTGTCTAGAATTGCTGGCTCAGGCAGGCGATGCAACCAGCCGTGGCTGGACAGCATCCTCTCGCGGGCGTCGACAATGGCGCGAGCCTTGGTGCCCAGGCTCTCGAAGCCGAATTGCTCTTCCTCGAGCGAATCGCCCGTAGCAATCTCCAAGGCGGCCTGGTATCCCATAGTCCCCTTCTCTAGCCCCTGCATGCTGAGCATGTTGGGCCGCTCCCGACAGCGGATGTGGAAGTGGGCTCTGCGGCGCTCCTCGACCTGTCTCTTGGCGGCGGCATCGTGGCTGACGTCCCTGGTGAGATGCGGCCAGGCGGTGATGCCGCTCCAGGCCTTGTCTTCGATCTGGCCATGGTCTGTCAGGTCCCTGATCTCCAGCTCCTCGTCAAAGGGAAACGCGACGCTGGGGTGAGGAGCGCCGTGGAAGTAGCTCTCGCTGCGAGCAAAGTACTGCGGGGCGCCGGAGAAGAGCTTCTCGATGTCGTCCTCGCTCAAGGCCGCCATGTTGCCTGCCGCGAGACGTGAGTATTACCGGCTCCGTCTGCGCAGGCGGAGCATTGGCCTCGTGCAAGGCGCGCGTCCGCGACGCTCGGAGAGGAGCTGGGGCCGGCGGTAGACGCCGTGGTCGCCTGGTCGGCCGCCGATTGGGTGGCGGCGCCGCGATGCGTGATGCGGCAGGCCACGGCTCAGGTATGTGCGAGCAGGGGCACGCGAACCCCAGATTCGACGAGTCTCGCTGTAGATACCGCGGGAGCGTTTGTGTGGCAGTGATCGTGATGAAGCAGGGTTGCGGCCTCCAAGCTGTGCGAGCTCGGCCTGCCGAGTTCCGTGGCCACTTGGCTGGCTGGCTGTCGGTGCAGGTGGCGTGACGGGTCGCCTGACGGTTGGCAGCATTACCCAGGCCTACCAGGCAGGCTTGCTCAACGCAAAAAGCAGATGCATCGTGGGGGGAGATGAGCTGCGTTCAATCGTACAAAGCAAAGAGCCCTGGCTGCTCAATGCGAACGTCATGCCCAGGACCCTGAGCTTCCCCGCATTCTGGCGCAACGAAGCGCTGGTTGATTGGCGCCTCGCCGCCGATCGCCAACGAAGACCAACGACATGAGGATGGATGCTCTCCGTACTACTCGGTAATTCTTTCTGTCTACCTCCGTATATGGCTCTTTCTCCTCAAACGTATACGATGTCATCACCCGTGTCCCGGTGTTGTAACGCCTTTCCATGCAATGCAGTGGTGTTGCTCTAGACTCGCTACTCGAAATGCCCCATCTAGCCGCCACCACGCTGTTGCCATTGGCATAGCCCGCCCTCCTGGGCGAGGCCAAAGGCCGCTGCCGCGTTGCGCCACACTTCCACGTCTGCGCGCTGCCGCAATAAGAGGCCCAGAGGTCGTTCTCCCCTGGAGCCTCCGCATGCTCATGATGTCCGTGTATCACCGCCAGTCTTCGTTGTCTGCATGGCTTCCGCGGGGGTCATCTGTCCAGTGCGTCATAACCCCGAGCGTGGTAGAGGCTCTGATAGCGCCATTGAATGGCTCGCCTCCGCCAGGGTGTCCAGCGTCCACTGTAGTTCTTCTATCCGTGTCGAGTGATAACGCTTCACGCTGGAGGTGTATCGTGGATAACTGCCAGGATGTACTTGGAATCCGGTACAATCACAATTTCTTGTTTCTTTGTTCGGAGTCGAAGGAGCCTCAGCTCGTCCTGCGGTGCGTTAGCTATTGTCGAAACCAGGCTCTTTCCAGGGACAGTCGCACATCCGTGTCTACCTCCTGGACCAGTTGTCCAGACGTGTTGACGAAGACCCAGATCATGGCGGCGAAGTCGTCCACCCCCTTAGACTCGCTTTCTTCGGCGACTGGTGCCTCGTTGGAGAAGGACGCTGTCGTCGCGGTGTCGCGAGCCTTGGCTGTTCGCAGAGCCGATACATCGCCGCTGATCTTTAGAATGGCACCGTTGAGGCGGTCGAGGACTATGCTGGCTTTGACGTTGGCTTTCTTGGACAGTCGACCCAGCTTCTCGTCGAGAGCGTCACGGCTATTGGCCTGGCAACTTCGTTCAGCAACCTCGGGGAAGATGGGACAATTGAATGCTGGAGATACGCACAGTGGGTGAGTCAACCATGGCTGGGTATTTTGACGGCCGCTCGTTCTCTGAATTGCTCGGGAGGGGGTGTGATGTCGCAGGCGAGAAGGATGCCCATTCGGATCACCAAATCGACCCGCGACGCGAATGAGCTGGGGGGTGGATAGCTCCAAACGACGCCACGGGGGTGGAGCGGAGTTCTGCCGGGGGACACCGCCAAAATTTGAAGCCCCACCGCGGATGCAATGGCAAAGTTGAGCCTCTCATCAAGCAACCAGAAACCGGCCACTTCTCATCGCATCGTCCCCTAGTGCGAGAAATCAATTTCGCAAGCAAAGTATCAGGCACAGAAGATCGACAAGATGGGTTCAAGCGCGCGGAAAAAGGCGGAGAAGAAGAAGGACTTCAAGGTATTTGTGTCTCATTTTCCCCCATACTGAGCGGCTGCTGACGATGGAGCAGAAACCCAAGTATAAAGTTGGAAAAGCTCAGCCCAAAGCGTCCAACTTTACAGATACTAGCTTTAAGTCAAAGGGTAATATGGGTTGCTTGGTCCTCAACGCCGTCTACTGTGCTGACAATGTCCCTAGCAATTGTGATGGGCCACCAGTCTCTGTCCACCGATGCTCCTGAACTAGCCCAACAATTCAAACACACATTGTCTCTGGCATCCTCTTCAAAATCAGACAAGCAGAGGCGAGAAGCTCTGGCCTACCTGACGAGTCAACTATCCGTGGACTCCCCTATCAACCCTGTCGGAACCCACGCGCTACTCGCCAAGCTCCTCCCGTTGGTCTCGGATAGCTCCACTCCCGTACGCGCCCAACTCTTGAAGCTCTTCCGCACACTTCCGCAGGATGAGGTGAAGCACAGCATCGAGCACGCCATCATGTACATACGGGCCGGCATGACACATCTGTCGTCGGACATCAGCAACGACTCGCTCGGTGTCATGGAGTGGCTGCTTGAAGTGGCGGACGATGAGCTCGTGACCTGTCCCGGAGGATGGGTCAAGACACTCAACACTTTCTGTGCCATCATGGGTTGGGCGGTTTCATCGTCGACCGGAGGTTGGACGTCTGGCGCTCGGGCAGCGCTCAAGGCCAAGGATGCACAGACGCTTGCTCGACAAATCGCAGCGTTGACCAAGTTTCTTCAAGCCGGATTCAACAACGAGGCCAACGAAGAAAAGAATGCTGGAAAGTACTGGGATAACCTTTACCGATTGCCTCGAGCCCCGAATGCCTTCGAGTACCTGAATATGTCTGGCGCGCGGCGCGACGAGGAAGGGGAGATGTATTCGAATCGCGAAGCCAGGCAGCAGGTTTTCCATCGACGGTTCCTTGGGCCGATGATAAAGGGGGTCGAGGATTCTAAAAAGCAGGGCGGCGCAACCGGCAGAGTCGCTTCCGCCTTGGAGCAGGTGCTGCAGGAGGGTATGAGCGACTTTGAGCCGTCCACGGCGATGGACGCGCAGGATCTGCTCGACCTCTGGTGAATGGCGGATGGCCTGCCTCTGTGAACTTCAGTCCAAAGAGGACGTGTTGCCACTCACAAAGCTGTTTCCGATCGGGCACCCGAGGTTCGAGCCACATGCCCTGAAGCACAGCTTGTAGACCGTGCTGGTCAGAGATGGATATGGCGATGATGCCCGAAGGATCGCTTGGCCCTCTCTTCCCGGGTTCTTGACATCTCGGAAGACCACGACGCGATGAATAAGGCCACCCGGCGGACTAACGCCAAAGCCATTGATGGTGGTCATACAGGCTTTGTGAGGCCATCAGAAGGCAGTTCCGCTTGCACCAGCATGGAGAAGTGCCCGGACGGCGATCAGGTTCGCTGGGAGATAGCTGGCCCGCATGCACGGGAAACCAGTCGAATACGGCACACTGACCGCCTCAGGTCAAGACGTCACAGTACTTCTACCAGATCGGGCGTCGCCCTTGCGTAGGGAGGCCGGACGCTTGCAGGAGGAAAGACGCGTCGTTGCCGTAGGCCAGCATAGCATAAGCATCGAAGAGCATGGTCCCAGTCTCAATACACGCAAGTTACAACACTTCGCTCCCACTTGAAGATGCAATCGCTTGAGGTGCAGTCTAGAGCAGGCCAGAAAGGATGTTGGAGTGAGCGGCAGCGCTGCAACGGCCCACTCTGCACCGTGATCGCCAGCTACGGCTGTTTGTACGTGTAGAAGTGCCAATTGCATTGTTGCCGCTATGCTAGGTACCAGGAGATCATTCTGCATCCTCTAAGAAGTCCTGCTATCCTCTCTCAAGTGGGAGACTCATCGTCTCCTGAGGCAACAACAGCTGCACGTGGCAGGG
This sequence comes from Tolypocladium tropicale, assembly GCA_024340005.1. Lineage (NCBI taxonomy): Eukaryota > Fungi > Ascomycota > Sordariomycetes > Hypocreales > Ophiocordycipitaceae > Tolypocladium > Tolypocladium tropicale. Next base: position 37,444 of record JALHBU010000086.1, on the reverse strand, counting down.
CGAAGTTGGTCTGGAAGGTGCTCGAGCCCCAGCAAACGGTGCATGCTGCTCTCCCGGCAGCAGCTGGCAAGTCCGCGTATTTATTGATTCACTACTCCTTCCCTTCCCTTCCTCTCTTCTCTTTCTCCATCCCCGCCCGCATTCTTCTTTGTGTTCGCTCGAGGATTATTTCTCGACCCCGTTGTTGCGGTTGCCTCTCATTCATTGCCACATCGAGATTCTTGGCACTGGTTCCATTGCAACTCAGGGCCAGCCTCGGTCGTTCTTTGACAGGTTTGTTTGCTTCTCCAGTCTCTGCCTGTGCTGGGGGAGGGTCGTCGCGTGAATATCACGAGCGCCAGTGTTCCAGCAGCACTTTTCACCTCTCCCATCTTTCATCAGCAGCTCCTTGCCACATACCACAAGAACCTGACTTATCAATCTTTCCGAGCACTGAAGTCTATCTTGATGCCGGGTCTCTCTTTCGCCTGAATGCGAGCACCTGAATCGGTTCGTTGTTTGCTTCGATACCACAAAGTGGCATTTTCCTTCCACCGCGCTGTGCACTTCTCGCGCTGCCTCGCTCAGTACCCGTTCTCGGGCATAAAGTATGCGAGCTAATAGTAGTATTCTAGATCGCGGAACTGTTACGACTCTCATTTGCAAACACTATGGAGCAAGTTAAGCCTTCAAACGGAACCGTCCCCGGTTGGGTGGGACAGCAGTCCGCGGACTATTCGGCCATCAACGGTGGTGAGGGGGTTCAAATTTGGGATGGAAACGCTCCTCTCTATGAGTGGAACGATGACTTTGGTGACGTGGGCCCCAGGTTTCCCAAGGTTGAGCTGGAGCTCTTTGGAGACCCAGCCACTCGCCACGATCGAACCGGTGTCGATTTCTCCAAGTTGGTAGACCAATTCTTTGACCATCGTGCTTCTACTGATTCTCTTTAGGATTGATAAAATTGAAGTCCAGCAAGAGGGTCCCGTCAAGATCCAGCCAGTTCGCTCGTTCAAAGATGCGGGACTGCATCCTGTGCTGCTTGAGAATATCGAGCTTTCGGGCTACGACAACCCCACGCCAATCCAGAAGTACACCATCCCGTCCATGCTCCAGGGCTATGACGTGATTGGAGTTGCTCAGACAGGTACGCTTCGAAATTGTCCAGGCCTATACGTACTCATAATGCCTTCTCAGGATCTGGCAAAACTGCCGCCTACCTCATCCCAATTCTCAGCAAGCTCATGGGCAAGGCAAAGAAATTGGCGGCTCCACGCCCCAATCCCGCCACTTTCATGGAAAATCGTGATGAGGTTGTTGCTGAGCCTTTGGTTTTAATCATCGTGCCAACCAGAGAGCTCGCGGTCCAAATCTTCAATGAAGCACGCCGATTCTGCTATCGTTCAATGCTTCGTCCGGCAGTGGCCTACGGTGGAGCCCCAGTCATGGAGCAGATCAAACTTCTCACCAGAGGTTGTGACATCTTAGTTGGAACTCCAGGGCGACTCATCGATTTCATTTCTCGCCCCAATGTCCTGACTCTCAGACGTCTCAAGTACGTCATCGTCGATGAGGCCGACGAGATGTTAGATTGTGATTGGGACGAGGAGATTCGACGAATCCTCACCGGTGGAGGTATGTTCTCCCACCTGCAATGCCTGTCTCGTTCTCGTACTAATCATTGCTGCTATTTAGAACAAGATGAGGGAAACATCAGCTATGGCCTTTTCTCTGCCACTTTCCCCAAAGCCGCCCGAGATCTTGCGAGAGATCATTTGTCTGCGTCTCATGTTCGCTTCCGTGTCGGCCGTGCCGGTAGCACGACCGAAAACATCAAGCAGATCATCATCCAGGCAGAGCGTGACCAGAAACGAGAAATCCTAATCCATCTTCTCGAAGATATGCATGGCGTGCGGACCATCATTTTTACCAACAGCCGCCAGACGGTCGACGATCTCGATGATTTCCTGTACAATATGAAGCTTCCAGTCACATCGATACACAGTGACCGCACACAACAGGAACGTGAGGCGGCTCTACGATCGTTTCGTTCCGGAAAGGCGCCAGTGCTGATCGCCACGGGTGTCATGGCGCGCGGAATTGACGTGAGAAATGTCATGCATGTCATCAACTACGATTTGCCCTCCATGGACCATGGAGGCATTGAGGAGTATACTCATCGCATCGGTATGTCCCGTCACTCCTTCTGTGAGAGTGGTAGTATTTAACATAATGGCTATGCAGGCCGCACTGGTCGAATCGGCCATCGTGGCGTGGCTACGTCTCTCTACAGCGACCGAGATGAGCCGATCGCAAGTGTTCTCACTCGCACGCTTCTTGAGACGAAGCAGGACATCCCAGACTTCTTGCAGCTATACGTCCCAGAAGGAGAGGCTGCAGAGAAGCCGAAGTTCGAGACGGAATCCGACTTTGATCCTGACGACTTGGGCACGCATGCAGACGCAGGAGGCTTCGCTGGCGATGATTCGGGAGCAGCGACTGGCGGTGGAGATGCCTGGGGCGGCGGTGGTGGTAATGGTACTGCCAGCGGCGGCGATGCTTGGGGAGGTGGACAAACCACTGACGGCAACACTGGAGGAGGTGCGGCAAGCAGCAACGCTTGGGGTGCCTCTGCGAACACTGCACCAGGTTGGTAGACTGACGACGCACCGGACACCGATGTTTGGGCCATGTGGCCATCAGGGAGAAGAAGACAGGTCATCTCGTAAAATTGGGGATCAGGGTTGAATTCGAGCAGGTAGCAAAGTCAAGAGCTACTTCAAATAAAAGACATTTGTGTGATACCAGTTCCTGTGATGCCGGCGACAGGTCAGGGCAAAGGGACAACCTCTCTATCAATAAATAAGCCCGCTAAAGCTTGGCTTCTTTTTTTCTTTAACTATCAGCATACATTACGATTTCTAAGTCTCTGTTTACCGAATTGATGCCTTTACGGCTCACTCCAAGCACGCCTCTTACATGTTCTTCATGATACGGGCCAAGCCCCTGAGCTTCCTTCCGGGCTCACCGTAGCCGACCTCAACGACGCCCTGCGTAAAGTTCCACCCCTTCTCCTGGCTGGGCACGGGATATTGCACGGGAGGGGGGATGGCAGTGCGAATGCCGAGCCAGCCGAAGCGGTCCTCGCAAACGCTCTTGATATTGCACAGGCCGCGGAGCCCCTCCTCGCCGGCGAAGCGGCCGTAGCCAGAGCCGGCGACGCCGCCAAAGGGCAGCTGGACGGCGTAATAGGCGGCGAAGTCGTTGATGGCAACCATGCCGGCGCGAAGGCCGCGGACGATTGGAGCGAGGGCAGGATCGCTCTCAGAGCCGTGGACAGAGGCGCCGAGACCGAAGGCCGGGGCGTTGGCGATCTCGAGCATGTCGGCGGCGGAGGAGGAAGCCGCGCGGAGGATGGTGAGCACAGGGGCGAAGCACTCATGCTGAGCGATGCGCATGGATGGCGTGACGTCGACGAGGAGCGTGGGCTGGAAGTAGTGGCCCTGCGGGTATTCGGGGTGGTTGTGGCGGCTGCCGCCCGCGAGGAGGCGAGCGCCTTGGGAGACGGCTTCGGCGATGAGCTCCTCGAGCCGATCGAAGGATGCGTCGGAGATCATGGCGCCGACATCCGCGTCGGGTCCGAGGCGAAGGGCCTTGACGCGAGGCTCAAGCATGGAGACGAGCTTGTCGTAGACGGCGCCCGAGGTAATGACACGCTCGATGCCGATGCAGTTTTGCCCAGCGGCCTGGAACGTGCCTCTGAGGATGACTTCTGCGATGCGAGGCAGGTCCTTGGCGGCCGAGTCGAGGATGATGAAGGGGTCCTTGCCGCCGAGTTCGGCGACGACGGGGGTGAGGCTCTTGGCGGCGCTGGCGGCGACGTGGTGCGCCACCGTCTGCGAGCCGATGAAGGTGATGTGACTGATGCCCTTGTGCGACGTGAGGTGTCCAGCAACCTGGGGCCAGCAGACGACGGTCTGGACGAGGTTGGGATCGTGGCCGTGGGCTGCGAGAGCGCCGCGCGCGATGCCGGCAAAGTAGGAGCTTGACCAGGCCGTCTGCTCCGACACCTTGACGACGATGGCATTGCCGGCAAACAGGGCGCTGATGATGGGCCCCATGAGGTTGTGGAAGGGGTAGTTCCAGCTCACCAGCGCCGCGACGACGCCCATGGGCTCGTAGCGGACCGTGTTGCGCTTGTAGGCCATGAGCAGGTTGGTCGGGCGGCGCTCGGTGCGCAGCGCGCGCTCGCCGTGCTTGAGCGTCCACATGATCTTCTCGACGGTGACGAGGATCTCGCCGAGCTGCGCGTCGACGAGCGTCTTGCCGCTGTCGAGCCCGGCGACGCGGCAGATGTCGTCGGCGTGGTCCATGACGTGGCGCATGAGGGTGCGCAGCACCGCCTTGCGCTGCGCGAACGACGTCTCGGCCCAGCGCGGCTGCGCGGCCGCCGCCGCCGCGACGCTGCGGTCGATGGCGCCGGGCGACGACGCGTTGACCAGCCCGAGGAACTGGCCCGTCGCGGGCGCGTAGCACTGTATCGCCGAGGAGCCGGGCAGCTTGATGGTGGCGTGCTCCACCGTCGTCGCCGGCGAGGGCATCTTGGGCGGCGGCACCGTGTAGCGGATCGGTCGGGAAGGCAGTGCGGCGCTCCAGGCTCGGATGACCGCGATGGTGACGGCCACGGCGAAGACGGACACTGCTACCTGGAACGTGCTCGTGCTGGACATTCGGCGGTTAGCATGCGCGCAGAAGCCAGCGGGCAACGGTCAGAAGCAGGTGGGCACGTACGAGATGCCCAGCCGGGCCGTCGCCGAGTCGGCAAGCCCGTGCCACAGAGACACGGCCCTCGCAATCGACGCCTCCATGGCAATTGAAGTCGTCACGGCACGGGCGTCAACCGCTGAGAAGATCTGAGAGATGTGTTGTCTGTTGGGCGCTGCAAGGGGAAGCGTTTCCGGCGCTGGCGTCGACGCTGGTGGTGCCACCAGGAGAAAGTTGTCACCCGTGAAGTGGGGAGCTCCTGTGGGGGCAAGCCATCGGTTCTCGACCGGTCTGCCCCTGCCAAGGACGTTTCCGAGAGCAGAGCCTCAATCCACTCTTTAGAACGACCAACCATACGCAGGATCCTCAACGTCACCGGCAGCGATGGAACATTTCGTTTAATGATCTCCTTTCATTTGAGTCCAGCGAGCTACTGGGATACTTCATGTACACCGCACCCACATCGAGGGCGCCCTCCCATATCCCACAACGCTGCCTCTTTTCTCCTTCTCCTCCCCTTCTCGGCCCAAGAGACGCATGGACCAGCTACTGACAACCCAGAAAAGGAAAAGGAAATTCCCCATGAACGAGCCCACGTAGAGCACTAGTGGGCGGTGTAAGTGTAAGAACAAAAAAGGAAAAAAGGCAGATTTGCCAAGTCAACCACAAGCTTCTTCATGCTCCATTCCTCAAAACGCCTCGCAAAAGAGACCCCAGCTCCCCTGATCAAAGGGGGCGGGGGAAAATAGGAAAACGGGTCTTTTTTGGTCGGGGGGTGCGCGTATGACATGCAGTATGCTTGCATCCTTGCTGTGTGTGTCTGTGTGTGTGTGTGTGTGTGTAGGAATATCGTGCCGACCAGAAAAAACAGCAACGCGTAGATTGCTCATGCAGATCGTCAAAATGCCGTCGGTGCAAAGAATATGGGCACATGGGTGCCCCAAGGGTCGCAGAAAATCAAATGCAAAAGGGAATGGCCGGTCGTGCGGAAAATGTACAGTGAAAAAGTCTGCTCAGCCTGGCGGACTTGACGGTGACAGGCGTCGCTCTAATGATTTCTAGTTGTTGGCGCTCTTGCTCAGCGACAGCCCTCGCAACCTGGCCCGCAGCCGACCGCCGTGGTGGTGCGGCTGCTGGCTGGCACTGGACTCGATGCGGGACAGCCGCGCTGCCGAGGTGAAGTCGCTGCTAGCCTCGTAACTGGCTCGTACGCGGTCCATGGACATGCGCATGCGGTCGTACGACGGCCGAGCCCTGTCCATGGACGGCCTGGCTGGCACATCGAGCGAGACGCGATGGGCGTGGCTCATGTCGAGCGACATGCGGTTGTTGGTGTAATTTGTCGAATCGCTACCGTTTTGCGTGCGGTTATGTGTCGTGGTTCGCGTCGCCGTAGATGGCGGGTAGATTGGCCGCAGATCTTCGTCCACGCTGCCGTAGGCGATGTGTTTGGTAGGCTTCTTTGAGCTGTCCGATGAGCGCGACTTCTGACTCTTGGCATCACTTCCGTTGACGGCGTCTGAGCTCTTCTTCCCACCATCCGTGAGATAGGCGAACTTGCCCATCCTCTCTTGCTCTCGAATGATGTCCACGTCGTATGGCCAGTACACCTTCTGGAGGCATTTGATGGCGAATCGCGGGAACAAGCAGATCACCGGGACAATGCAGAACACCGCCCAGAAGGTGGCCTCGCCGAACACCTGAGCAGCCGTCTTGTAGAAGAACTGGGAAGATGTAAAGGACGTGTATACACCCGTCCAGAAGAAAGTGAACAGGTCGCTGACGGCAATGACGAGCAGCATTATCCAGTCCCATCGATATGTGTTGATGAGGATGTATGCGTTGATGGTCACCACGGCGGGAGCAGCGATGTAGGTGCCAAATCGGAGCCTATCTTCAAGGCCCAGACCATTCATTGTCACCGGCCTGCTTGGGATGAAAAGCAAGTATGGGATGAAGAACACCATGACGGATTGGTAGACGCCATCAAGCATATACAGCCTATCGGGTCGTGTTAGCAATCCTAAGCCCGCTTCAATTTTGGAGCATACTCGTCACTTACCAAAACTTGCGCTGCGTCCATTCCAGCCGCTCGATACCTCGTCGGTACAGCTCAGGTACAGCCAACGACACCTTGTCCGAGACGTCCTGGTCGAGCACACCCATGATTGCAACGGGAACCGAGGTGAAGAAGAGGTTGAACATGAGGATGTAGGTATAGTCGAAGGGATAGGTGAGGTCGAAGTCGCAGAAGATCTCAAACCAGAAGATGCCCAAGGTCCACACCATGTTCTTGTAGAAGAAGTTGCTAATGGTCTCGGCCAACCGACGGTAAGACCATCGCCCATGCACCAACACCAGCCTCTGCAGGAAACGGAACTGGGCAATCGCGTAGTCAGACGACATGGCAGCCTGCCGACCCTCAACGCCGGCGATGCCGACACCGACGTCTGCTTCTTGAATCATGGCTACGTCGTTGGCTCCGTCGCCAATAGACAGTGTCATGACGTCGAGTCCGTTCTTGACCATAGATACGACGGAGGCCTTTTGCGCAGGGCTAACGCGGCAACACAGGACGGACTTGCACTGCTTACACAGGAGCAAGAACTTCTGCTTGAGGCGGTCGTGAAGGGCCCAGCGAAGAGTAAATCCATCAATGACCAGGCCGTGCGTCGGCTCCGGTGGTTCGTGGTTCTTCTTGGCCTTGGCAAGGTCGTTGTCATCGCCGGTGAGACCGAAGGTCCGCAAGCCATCATCCAACAGTTTCTCCGTCGTCTGGAGAAAGGTCTCGTCGGATACCTCGCCCGTCTCGTCTTCATCAATCTTCATATGGATCAACTCCATGTCATTGTTAAGCAGGTTGCAGGAGAAACCAATGTTGATGGCAGTTTCGACTTTGTCGCCGGTCAAGACCCACAGCTTGATACCAGCCTGGCCGAGCAAGGCGATGGTGTCAGGCACGCCATCTTGGAGCCGGTCCTCGATGGCCGTGCCACCCAAAAGTAGCAGGTTCTGCTCGATAAGCTCTGCCGCTTGCTCCAACTTCTCTTCACGGTACTCGAGCGCTACCGCCGCGGCGTCATGCTCTTTCTTCCACTCAATGTATTCCTCCTCCGTCAATTCCTTCCGGGCAATGCAGAGTGTTCGAAGACCTTCCCGGGCAAACATTTCGAGATGCTCAGCTGTCTCCCTCCTTAGCTGCTGCTGCTCGCCCCTCTTCAGCCTTGCGTATATGACCGAGTCGGCACCTTTGCAGTATAGGACGATCCTCCCATCCGGCATTCGGACGATGGAACTCATTCGCTTCCTGCTAGAATTGAATTCGATGGTGTTGAGAATCTGGAAGTGGCAGTCCTCGCCTAAGACGTTGAGGCTGATACCATCGTTGGAATTGCCCAAGACGGTGAAGCCCATGTCACGAGCTGTAGCCACCAAGGCTTCTTCATCGGGCGATTGCGCCTTGAAGATCATCTTTGGTGGGTCGCCCGGCGTCCTCTCCGCGAGGACCGAGTGGCACAGGGCAAGCGCCAGCATAAACTCCTTATTTGCAGCCTTCTGCTCTGGCCCGGACTCGCCCGCCAGATCCGAGACGTAATCTGGCGCAATAAAGGTGACATCGTCATCGTGAAGATATGGGTTGTCGTGAATATTGCGCAAAGCCGCCAGCGCTCGAACCTTGGCATCGGCGATCTCGGCTTGGATCCTCACCGCCTCCTTCTCGACGTCGACGCCCAATCGCTTCTGCATCCCTGCCTGGGCCTCGGTGTAAGCCTCGCCGTATGGCTGGCCGTTGATGGTCGCCTTCTTGAATTCCATGACGTTCTGAGTCAGCGTGCCAGTCTTGTCGGAGAAGATGTACTCTATCTGGCCCACGTCGTCCGAGATATTCCACGTCTTCGGAACGCATGGCTGGTCTATCTTTTCGTAGTACATTTCGATATCGCTAAAGATGAAGATGGCCTGGAGGGTTCGCACGATCTCGAGGGTGATGTATAGAGAAATCGGGATCAGGTTCTGAAAAAGAATGATAGCGGCCCAGAAAGTGATGAAACCACTTAAAGGAGCGGTACCGCCAATGGATCCAAAATCGAAGAAGTAGAGTGAGGCATCTGTCTTGGCCCAGGCCACGCCATTGACAATGGCTGCAAGGAGGCACATGATGAAGAGGACGCCAAAGTTGCAGATGACGTTAAAGTTCATCTCTCGAGCAATCCTTGGGCGCTTGCTAGGAGTGATACCGGAGTTCATTATAATCTTGGTGTCGTGGCCCGTGAAGACAACCACTCCAAGAACCCACTCGGTGTTTCGCAGATTGCAACCTCGCAAGAGAAGGTTGTCGATGGTGATCGGCTCCATCATGTCCTCGGGCTCGTCGTCGGGGTATCCGGGCACCGTCTGACTCCATCGGATGGCTCCGTTGTACTTGTACAGATTCGGCTGCGGGGGCTCGCTCTCGACCCTGAACTCCGCCCTCTCGCAGTCGCGGGCATGCCTGATATTTCGTCCACAGCGAAGGGCCTGGCGAACCTTGAGGTTCGTTTCGCCGTCCAAATTCTTCGTCTCAACGTAGCAGGCGCCATCGGCATCTGAAGTAGAGAGAACAATAATGTCGGCGGGGAGCTCGTCATCGTTGTAGACGCGAACAAAGTCTCCCACTTGCAGATTCTTCCAAGCATCTTTTTTGAATCGGGCTCCCTCAGGGGCGTGATGGTAATTGATGACGTCGGATTTCATGTCCCGTGCCGCCGCGGCACGCTTGGCGTCTATATCGTTGGGAAGTTCGCCGAGACGCCCATTATTGGCTGGGTTCGGAGAAGGCACGGGCGTCATCTGTATGTCTTCGCGAGCCGACACGTACGAATCGCGGTTCGTGAACGGCGAGGCCAGCGACTCCCGCATCGATCTCCTCGTCCGGACAGTCTCGATCGATAGTCGACCCCCTTCATCCTCGACGGGGTTGAGCTTGAGCATCTTGCGCTCCTGCCTGGCTGCTCTGGCCTTCTTGGACCACAAGCTCTCTATGGCATGCCAGATGGAGCCGAAGAATCTGGAGTTTGACTTTTTGAACTTCCTCCACGTCGAGACATTGTCTTCCTGGGCATTGACATTGTTCCAGTTGTGTAGGCGATGAACGGGAGCCTCGTTGATTTCAATGTCGAGCATGGTCCGTCGGTAGTCCTCGATGGCGTCCTTGATGGCAGTCACGCAAACGATGAAAATGAGAGGGGCAGCGTTGAGCCCCGGATTGGCAACACCAAAGATGGAAAAGATCTAGAGGCAATGGGTGTAAGCATCTATGATAAAGCGCAACAATTGTCTATAGCCTTGTGGAGAGGAGCTACTCACGCCGAGGATGACGACGAACAAGAAGAAGATGTTGGCCACGTTATGAAACTGAAACCATAGGTTTTTGGGGACGAACGAGAGCGGCGTGTACTTTGCCGTTCGAACCTTGTTCCGAGGGTATTCGCAGATTGGGTTGCCGTCTTCCAGCATGTCATCAGGAAGCGGGAGGTTGAAGTACAGCATACGGATGTTCTTTTCATCGTCCGACGTGTCGGAGTCGGCGTCTCCATCGTGATCACGGCCCTCTATAACGTCGTGTTCATTCGGGTCGCCGTTTCCCAGCGGCGGCTCGTTTCCATCATCCCCAGTCGCGTTCTTCTCATTAGAGGGGGTTTTCCGATGCTGCATGCGATTCAGAAGCGACAAGCGCTTGGTCTTGCTGCTCTTGACCGTCATCTTGCGGGTAGCCCATCGCGCCCTCTGCGTCTGGGTCTTTTTTATCTCGGCGTCGGTGCCAGGCTCGGGGCTCGTTGAGGTAGTCATGATGGGTGAGCAGTCGCGGGCGAGCGCCCGTGTAACCCCAAGTCGCCAGCCAGGGTGCGCCGAGTCTCAGGAATGGGGGGTGAGGGAACGGACGCGAGCTAGGGCTGCGGCAATCGAGACGCTGTCGGTCGCGGTCGACGCGGACGAGGTCACCGGCACGGAACGCTGAAAGTATGGCCGCGGCGTTCACTGCAGTCGCGATCGGCGGGCAGGGCCAGGTCGGGAGGTCGTCGAGCGGTCGACGTATCGTCGTCGGAGGTGGGAGGTGTAAGAAGATGGAGGCGATGATGCTGGCGAAATTGTGAGAGGTCCGGACGGCAAGGGGGTTCGGTCCACTGCGCAGCAGGCTGCACAGAATGTACCGCTGTCTAGGATTTTGGCGGGGAGGGGTACATGGGCGCGCGGGTTGGCGGTGTCTCCGCCCGCTAGAAAAAGCCCGAAGGTGCCCAAGATAGCACTCGGGGGGACGGACACAACGGACTCAACGGACACAAGGCAGCCCCGGAGACTGCCACAGAGAGGACCGGGGCGAAGACAGGGCCGTGGCGGTGGCTCTGCCTACCTCACAACTATTACGACACGGCTCGAGTGCTCGCAACAAAGATGATTACGCCCCCGACCGCAGGGCAGACCGGCAGAAGGACAGCGAGGCACGGAGCTGTCAGCGTAGCACATGGGCGGCGACTGCAGCCAGCTGCGACTAGTTCCCGGCCCATCCGACCAAATCGCAAACCCCCCACCGCCAGCATGAAAACGAGCGTCGTGGACCGCCCCTGTCATCCGCTGGAGCGCAGGGACGCGGATGCGCTAAGCCCAGCGGCTTGCTGACGAAAGCATGAAGCTGCAGCCCCAGCCGCGGCCGCCAGCGTTGGGCATTGGTCAGCGCAGCCACGAGTCGGATCAAGGGCCCTCGGCCGGACCGGGCGTCGAAATGAGTCGCATCTTCTCGCCATTCGCGGTTGCCCGGACCTCCGTGGCGGGCGAACGATTTTCGCCCAGGCAGTCCGCACGGCGCGCGACGGTTCGGATGACGCCGCGCTCGGCTGGCATCCTCTTGCGCGCCGCTGTCAGGCATTCAATAGCCCCTGAATACGCGGACCCGAGGCGCACGCTTCGCCAAGCGGTGCCCCCATCTGCCTCCCGGGCGCTCGTCTGCGCTGTGGCCAATGGCTGAGCTGCGTTGCCCCTGCCCGCGGCGGAGCCCCCTGATACCTTTACCCCAGCTGGCTCGCCGGGCCAGGGAGGGACAAGACAGACGAAAATGGCAAGACGAGACACGAGCAGCGATGCGGTGGGAATGAGCCCGGTGGATGCGGCCGCGTCGTGACTGTGGCGATGCCGTCGTCGCCGGCACATGGCCATGGCCTCGCAGCGCGCTGTCCCGTCGGCCGAGCCCAGGTCGCGAGTCGTCATCTCGGGCTTCGGGGCGCCATGGCGTTAAGGCCTCGGGCTCCCCAGGGCTTATTACCGTTCCTCGGCCGTGTTGGGTGGAGACGACCGGGACGGAGGGAACAGAATGGATATCCAACGGACGGAAACATGGTGTGCCTGCCAGCGGCCCGCGGATGGAGGAGACAGAGTCTCGTCCCAAATTGCCGAGTTCGTAAGTTAGACGTCCAGTCCGACGCGACCGACGATGGCATGGCAGCCATCCATCGCGGGCTACTCGTACGCCGCTGACGGTCGGCGCCACACAAGAGCCAGCAGCCCTGCCAGGTCAACAAGACGGCAAAGGCCCGCCATGCCGGTCGCATTTTCCGGTGACATGCCTAATTCGCACAGACTGCTGCCGGGGTCGACGCGGCCCCGTCGACGAGGCTTCGGGCGTGTTTCGCCAGCCCTGGCGCGATGTGACGCAGCGCTTCGCGAGCCAGCGGTTTCGAGCTGCGGCCAAGCACTGGAGACGAGATTGGCCTCGCTCCATCGCGTGCTGCCAGGAACTACTGCATCGTTCGTGTCGCAAACAATCTTTCAGTCCCCTCTCCTGCACGTCGTCATTTCAGGGAGCTTGTGGACCCTGCTTTCTGGGGCCGGCCCTCGGATTTTTCGTAGCAAGTGGACCTCTTGGCCTGGGCTTTCATCTCCGGGGTGCTACGAGCACACTCGGGCAGTCGTATTCTTTGGGTGCACAATGGGCAGTGATGGTCTGTGCAGGGAGACACGCGTCAACCCCAATATATCGTACGTCGCGATACTCTGTAGAGGTGCAACCAGTGGACTCAATGATGCTGCCCAGCCTAGTCGTCGCAATCATTTTTCCGGCGGCCACGCGTTGTCAAACATGGGCCTTCATGGCAAATTATGTCCATTCGTATCGTACAGCCCTGCCTGGGGCGCCGATCCGGTTGATAAGGGGGTACAAGCCTCAGCAGAAAATGGCGCCGCTGCCACGGCTACCAACAATGGCTTCCTCGCGAGCTCGACATGCCTATTCACATCGTGCCAACGTGTCCGTGGGGCTCGCCCCTGCCTTAGGACCCTGCTTGCCCTGTTCGCTCGCGGCTGCGAATTTCCACTGACGCGGATGAGTCGTGATTGATTCGCACCAAGCCGTGACTGGCACCCAGAGGTCTCACCTTGTTGGGCAGGGCAGAGACAAGAAACTCCACCGCCTGCCCCGTCGTTCAACCACTGATCTGAAATGGCTCGCCTTGTCGAACGAATGGGCTCCTTTACCGTCGAAGCTAGCCGCGTAGGGCCGCGAGTAGAAGGATAGCAGCCGTCACAGACCAGACGCAGCGTGATTCGGCCGCCATTCTTGAACGGCACTCCTCACTGCCGCATCTACTCTGCCGCGAATGAACACAGTGCACTCCAAGTGTGGCAGCTGGACGACCTGCCGCAGAGCATCATGGGTGCCTATTGGTCTATACTTGCCATAAGCCTCATCTTCTACTAGCTAGTCCACGCGTACTCCGTACTCCATGCGAGACGGAAACAGCCGCGCTCCCCGGCCAAAGCATTCTCATTGGCTTCATTTGCAGATTGGCCAACTGGAGGACCGTGTACTCATAGTGTATGGCATAAGGTGTTCGTGCCTATATGCCTACTTAGATATCGTATAGTCTAGGGCGTCCACACGGGGTACAGCACAGTACGGGTACCTTGCTGAATCCCCCCGAGTCTGCCGAAACCCCGAGCCAACCACTACATCAGCGGTTCTACCCCGCGGCTGTCACGGACAAGCACGAGCACGAGTGTACGGAAGTGCAGGCTGAGCCCGTAATTGCAACTAGCCTAAAATGCACTTCGCGAGTCCCTGGCGGGTCCTGAGATGGGTTCAAGGCCGTTGACGTGGCGCATAATTTCGGCTCTCCATTCGGCTCTCCACGCCAGCGAGGGGCAGTCCCCCCTGGTCGCGGATGTCGCGGATGACGGGCCTTAACAGCCGCACGTTTCAATGAACGAACGTACTTCGTATACCTCGCTGGTTTTGATCAACCCGACAATGAACATCAGCTTGCGTACTGAGAACAATTACGGCGGATTTTGGCACGAGGTGGACTTACAGCCTGTTCACGCGTTCCTGTCCGAAATATGGCCAGCGCGTGAGCGAGGCTACATAATTATGTAAGCGGGAATGGGTCGCCACGTTTTGGCGCGCTGGTGGCGGCGCCTGGCACGACGTAGCCGCATCAGATCTGGCACGGAATAGCCGCCGAGGCAGACGCGAGACCCTGCAACTCAAATCCGATGAATGCCATCACCTGCCCATTATCGTTGAAGGCGCTGAATCAGACTGAGGCTCCACGCTCGTCAGACTGCGTCTGCGAGCAAAACGCAGGGGCTCTACTAGTCTCCCTTTGAAGGAAGACCATGCCGTCCCAAAAGTCCGCCAACAAGCGCGGCGGCGGGACAGGCAACGGCAACATCTTGAACTTCTTCAAACCCGTGACACAGTCTCAACCACAGACTCCGCCTCGAGCCTCACAGAGCGCCCCGAACTTATCACCGTCCCCACTCCCGCCGTCGTCGCCGCTGGGCCTCAGACTTACCCCTGCCCGACCCGCTGCCACCGAGATAGCTGCATCTGATGACGAGGGCAGCGATGGAGATTCTTCAGATGGATCTCTCGAGGATCTGACGGCCCTGCTCGGCGGCCGGAGCTCGGCCACGACGGGCGTTTCATTTCAACAGAACCCGCGCCATAACCCTTATGCCACGCCCAGGGCCAAAAGGACAGCGATCTCGTCGTTTCACTCGTCGCCTTTGGCCATTATACCAAAGCACAAGTTTGATATCAAGGCCCTGGCGAAGGATGCCCGTCGGGATGATGCCACCACCGCGAGCTCCATGAGAGCCCAGACAGCTGCCGAGGAAGCCAGGCAGAGTGCAGCATCAGCGAGCAACGAGTTGACTGGTGACGCGGTCCGTGAGATCGTCAAGGAGAAGGGCGGTCACGATGCCGGAAAAGTCCTCAGAGCAGTGCAGAGATCCGAGCCTGGGCAATCTCAGTTGCGGTACTGCTTCTTCGAGGCCGAATATGTCGTGCCTTCATCCAAGCCAGCTCCCAAGGAAGGGAAGAAGGGTCCGTGGAGGCTCTTGACGCAAGGGAGCATCAAAACCAGGGAGCAGCATCTCGCTTCTGGCGTACCTCAAACGATACTCCACAAGATGCACAACCTGCCAGATCCTTTGTTGGAATGGATGCTCGACGAGCTTTGCACTCAGCAGTCTGTCATCATGAGAGAAGGATATTGCAGCATGCTTGCGGATTGCCCGGGGCAGATCGAACGTCTTCTCACCTTGGAACGACTACAGCAATTGTTCATACGCCTGGGCGCCGTCGAGCCCAAAGGCGAAGGCTGCGCGTTGCCCCTGTCCAAGACGGGGCATGAGCCATATCCAGAGCGTGACTGGGTGTGTCTGCAATCATTCTTCTCACTTCTTTGGTCCATATCACGCCACTTGTCCGTATCAGTTGTTGAGTATGCACTACAGACTCTCCTGCGGATGTCGATGGATAAATTTCTGCTCTGCAACGTCGACGTGTTGATGCAGTTTCAAATGGCCATCCAAGGCCTTGCCGATGTCGTACCAAGCAATTCGTGGGACTCATTCGTACGTGCCCACAAATCTGAACCAGGCGTGTTCCGAAGCTGACGATTGTAGTGTTATAATGCATGTCTGTCATTATACAACGGGATCAAGATCCAGACCATACGAGTCGACGCTCTTCTCAGCCTCCCGACCAGCAATCCAAGGACCCATGACCTGAGAAGAAGATTGGCCGTCGTATTTCTGTTCAACGACGCCTCCCTCGCGCGTTGCAACTCTGAGACTGTCGTCACCATCGCAGGCATAAATAATCTCTTAAGCGGGGACGCATTCGCCATCAACTCAAGGACTGACTTCGCGGAACTGAGGGCTAGCATTATTCTCCTCGACATTGCCGTTGACGATGGTTCTGTCATGACCAAGTTCGACGATCGCGAAGACGAGAAGGCATTCAACGACGAAGTTGACGAGCTGGCAGCTAAGCTTCGTGAGATTTGGCGCAAGATCAACGACACAGGCATGAAATTGGCGCGGACAGAGGCCAAGAGTGTCGTCGAGTGGGTTCAGCAGCGGCTGTCCAACACGGTTCGGACGCGCAGGAAGGCCAAGAAGAGCATCTTTGACATACCCGGCGAGACGGAGGACCCCTTCTTGCCGCGGCAACAGGATTACATGAAGAACTTTTTGCAAAAGAAGCCGAAACCGCCCGAGCTGGAGAATGATTGCATTTTTGCTTCTGGGAAATAGGACGGTGCTCCTTCGGCTGTCGGAGGAGACGCTTCACCAAGCATCTGCGAGTGGGTGTTGGGCGCGTATGGCATTCCATGTACTTTCAGCGTTGGCGTTTGGAGCGAGATTTATGATACACTCTCTAAGTAAAAGCTGCGGTTCGCGCGGTGGCTGATGGAAACAATGCAACTAGCAAAATGAACACTCATCCTCTGCCTTCCAGGTCTCCCAAGGTTGCGACCGGATAGCCCGTCCCATTCCAGCATGACCACTAGCCGGTGAGGGCGGCCAGTCTAGTCGAAGAACTTGCGATTCGGGTTCTTGCCAAACAGCGACTCTCGCACAGCGGGGGCTGCTGCGTCCTTAAGCAGCTCCAGCCTCGCCTCGAACGTGTTGTTGATATCGATCTTGCCGCCTCCGCCGACGATTACGACGCCACCGGACCTGCATCGGGACAGTTAGCTCAAGGTCGGCCACGGGGCAGCGGGGTAGGGATAGAATCATACACTCCATCGGGCAACGGCTCCTTCTCGTTGATCTTGCCCTCAATATCCTTGCCCACCTCCTTCTTGTACTCCTTGGCCGCCTCCTCGGCCGCCTTCTTGACAGCGTCGTAGTCCTTCTTGCGCGCGCGCAGCTCCAGCTGGGGCTCGTTCATGGCGTAGAAACCTTCGAGGATGAGGCCTTTGAGGATCTTCTGGTACTTGGCCTTATCCTTGGCACCATCCGAGAGCTTCTTCTCCGCCTCCTCGAATATGCTGTCGAGCAGCTCCTGCCGGGCGCCGAGGACCTTGAGCCGCGTCTTGTTGGCGACGGTGGAGCGGGTGATCTGCTGAGACATGGTGGCTTGCTTGAACTTCTTCTCGTATTGGCTGTCGATTGCGTCGGTCTCCTGGCGGACGAGCTTGGACTTTTCAATCTCGAACTCTTCGTTGGCCTTAATCTCGATCTCGCGGGCTTTTTCCATGGCTTCCTGCTTGATGAAGGCCGTCATCTTGCGGAGCTCATTGTCGACCTGATCACGAGTCAATGCAACTGGACATGAGCAGTGGTCTAGCCATCCGCGGAAGGGGGGCTCGTGCCGCATCCATCGCAGACATCATCCTGGGTGTTGTACGTAACGTACCTGCTGGTCGGACAATGCGTGTTGCGACATGGCTGCGGATTATCGACGGGTAGCGCCGCAACTGGCAAAAGAGGGAGAGGGAATGGCAGGCGGGCAGACAGACTCCCAGGCACGATCCCAGGAGGAGCGCGATAGCGAAGGATGCGTTGTCGTTGCCGAGGTTGGCGAGGCGGTTGGGAGAGCGGATCGTCGTGCAGTCAGAGGACGGGAGCTGTGACGCCTGGGGTCAGGAGCTGTCGTCGCCGGGTCCCGCGTGCTGGGCTGGAGGAACGCAGCCACAGCGGCTCGGGCACGCTGGGCGCCACTAACGACAAGGCCGCCATTTCACCCGCTGCAACGCCCCAAACGACGAGTGAATGACGTCCGTCACCTGACATCATGTGACCGCATCAGCCACACGTTCTGAGACCCGCACCGCAGCATAGCTGCACGCTGTTGACTTGAGTTCGTCAGGTGGTGCACCGTACGCCCCCGAGGCATCTGATCGCTACAAAAGACTGTACGCTGTAGGTCTTCTTTGGACGTGAGCGTCGGGTTTTCATTGCGTCTCTTCCTGCTTGCCGCCCGGGTGCTGGCGCCTCCCTCCAGCGCGCATCTGCCATCGTTGTCGAGCTCCTCCGAGCAGCTGCGTCGAGCCCCTTGAGTCGCCTTCAACGGTCGAGCCTCGGCACCAACTCCCCAGTCGCCGCGTTCGTCGTCACGGTCCGGTTTTCGACAATTGTTCCAACCCTACGAACAGAGTTCCTTTCCTCATGCAGCGGCTAAGCGACACTGCTCTCGTCTCCTTCTCCTTCGCCAGATGACCGTGGACGGTGCGGCCGCGCGATGGGATCTTTGGGCGGCCTCTCTCCCGGCGGGAGAATAGCTGTATGCTTTGCCCTGCCGAACTCGCGACGCTGCTGCCTCTGCTGACACGATGCTCTCCATAGCTCGGAATCCTCGTCGGCCTGATATCGACCAGTGTCCAGAGCCTGGGTCTGACGTTGCAGCGCAAGTCGCATATACTTGAAGACGAGAAGGGACCGCACGATGAGCGCCGGCCGCCGTATCGGAGACGGAGGTGGCAGGTGGGTATGGGTATGTTCATCATAGCGAATCTGCTGGGAAGCACAGTGCAGATTTCGACCCTGCCGCTGCCCGTTCTCTCGACGCTCCAAGCAGCCGGACTGGTGTTCAACTCCATATGCGCCACCCTGATCCTGAGCGAGCCCTTCACGCGATGGTCGCTCTGCGGAACGCTCCTTGTCACAACAGGCGCTGTCCTCATTGCCATCTTCGGCGCCATTCCCTCGCCCGCGCACGACCTCAGCGAGCTGTTGGCCCTTCTGGCCCGAAAGCCGTTTATTGCCTGGATCATTCTGCAAGCCTTGTTCGTCGTCGGCGTTGCTGTCGTCATAGAGATTGTCAACAAGAATTCGAGCATATCACATAACTCGCGATTCCGTCTGGCTCGCGGGATTACATACGGCATCATCAGCGGCGACCTTTCAGCGCACGCCCTGCTGTTCGCGAAGTCGGCTGTCGAGCTGATCATCAAGACGATTAGCGGCAAGAATCAATTTGCCCATTGGCAATCCTGGGCGATAGTGCTGGCCCTCGTTGCCTTGGCGTTATGTCAGCTTTACTACTTACACAGAGGCTTGAAGCTCGTCTCGACCTCTGTACTCTATCCCCTCGTCTTCTGCGTCTACAACATCATTGCTATCCTCGATGGCCTGATATACTTTAACCAGACCAATCTCATTTCAACGCTGCACGCCTGCCTCATCACGCTCGGAACGATTATTCTACTTTCCGGTGTGCTGGCTCTTTCTTGGCGCCTCAGCGATGAGCAGCATGCTCCCGGCGTTGGCCAGTCGACGCTGGCTCCCGGCCTGGGACTTGTCGACGACACCGAGGGCGAGGAGGAGTCTCTGCTCGGATCGGAGACTGCCGTCTCGGAAGAAGAGACGCTGACCTACCACACCTTCCCCTTCCCCGCGATGAATGGCGAAACCACGCCGCTGACGCCAACACGCAAGAAGACCTTCCGGTGGGCGGAGCGAGCCGAGATATGGGGCGAGCTGGAAGATCAAGAAGAGCCTACAACGCCGGCAGGTAGGCTTCGATCGAACACCATGCCCGGTGGGTCCGAAACATCACCGCTGCTGCCTCCACCACGGAGGTCTGTCAGCGGCATAGCACCGATAGACGAGGCAGGGCCTAGCACGGAGAGTACCCCTCGCAAGTTTTCCCGCCGGCGAAGAAAGAGCACCGGGTTTCCTGGTCTCGTCGCTCGGAAGAACGTCAGAAGACGGGACTCGTCAACATCCGGCTCGCTACGTCACCTCCTGTCGATGGGTTGGTGGGCAAACAAGGGCCACCGGTCATCCACGGGCAGTCTGGGCGGCGGGGACAGCCCCTCGCGCCCTCACATTACCGACGATGTGACGGACAGCGGCGGACAGCGGCGGACAGCCTGGAAGCGGGGGTGGTGGGAGCAGGCAGCAGGGCTGAGTTAGCGAAGCATGTCATCTGCCGTGTTTCCTTTTTCTTTATCATACTTTGGCGAATGGATTGGCGAGGCGAAGACGGCGTCCTAGGGTAGCATGCACGGAGACATACGGCAGTTGGGTACTCGTACTTTCTTCTTGGCAAAGAACTTTGGTGAATTTCTCTACGCGACTGATGGTTTGAGGAGCAAGTCCAGTAATACCCCTTAATATCAAACATTCACTGTCGATGCAAGAATTAAGATTTGCCAATGCAGCTGGGATGCATCGGTCGCACAGTCTTACAGCGACGAGAAACACGACCCTCTCGAGAGATGTGATGACTTCAAATGCTCTAATTAATAGAAATCGTAATGATCGCGAACAGGCAGAAGAGGCCGTATGTAAGTTGTTAAAATCTAGATGGGCAAACGAAAAGAACGAAGGAGCAGCGTTTGGAAAACCCATGAACTAGCCCAGTTGCGCCACCCAATGAGCTCTGATGCGGAAGATCACCCTCTTTTCCACCCAGTGGAAGAGGAGATACGCGCGAGCGACGGAAGGAAAGGACTGTATGCAGGCACGTCGCCCGGTTAGAATTGGCGGAAGCCGTTCTTCTCGTCGATGTGCCGGTAGCGCTCGCGCTCCTTGCGGTCCTTGAGAAGGCATGCAATGGCGAGGATAAGAAGGGCGTCGACGCCTAGTTGCCCAACGTCAGTAACAGCCAGGGAGACGGCGCCGCGAAGTGCTCGACGTACCGACCATGCCAAAAGCGGCAGTAAAGATGTTGTCGATAAAGATGTTTGAAAAGCTCGAGATGGCGGTTCCGCATCCACGGAGGAGAGCCGCGGCAGCTGGGCTCGGGCAGGTTGAGTCGGTGACGAAGGCCGGGGTTGTGGCGTTGAAGTAGCCGCAGCATTCAAACTATACAGCCCATGTTAGCTATTGCGCCTCACTCTTTGCCACGAGCATTCGAGTTCATACCGAGTCCTGCATCAACTGCTGCACAGAAGGTTCCTGCGCCACATATATCGGGAAGAAGCTCTCCTTGACCCGCAGAGTCATCACCCACAAGAACACGCCAACGCACAGCGTGAACAGCCCGCAAAATGTAATCATGTAGCCGCCGGTCTTGAGCCACCCTCTCATGGGCGATATCAGTCCCAGCAGTGTAAAGACGGAAGCCACGAGGATGAAAGCCGCGTTGACGATGCCGGCAGTGAGAGGAAAGCTCTGGTAGAGCAGGTTAACCACGGCCTCCTTGCCGTCTGAGGGATTGTTGTTCATCTGGCTGCGAACTATGAGGCAGAAGCCGAGCTCGAGGCAGCCGGTGAGGAGGAAGACGACGTCGGCGGCGAGGGCCGCGAGAAAAACTCTGTTGGGCATCGTGGGAGGTTCGTGCGGGCAGCCCAGGTCTCAAATATGTCGAGATTCTTCCACAAGCAGGGTAGTATTGCTCTTGACGGCGGCCGAGGCTCTGGTGACTCTTGCAATCCGCTCGAACGAGAGCTCGCGTGTATGAAAATGCTAATTGACGACCGGCGTCCTCGGCGGCAGTGCGTTCTGCGGCGAAAAGAGTGGTGTGAAGTGAAGCTTCGTGTACAGAGAGGCCCAGCTCAACATGAACGAGAGTTGTCGGCGGGCGCAACGATTCCAACACGCACAGCGTCTATGCAAGAAAAACAATGCTCAAGAGCCACCGAACCAGCAGGCCAAGCACGAAAAGATTGATGAAGCCGAGCAGACTCGACCGAGGAGGGAGACACGGCAACGTCGCCAACAGGCTTGGCCCACGATGTCGCCCCGCCCCGACAAGAGTCGTTTCAGGCGTGCATCAGACATCAATGCGGCGCGGTGGGCACGGGCCACGCCGGCGCCGGTGGCCAATCAGAGGGCCTATCTGGCAGCAGAGTCGCCTGATTCGGAGGTCGGCGGATGGTCTCGCGCTGCTTGGGTTTAGGCTCTGGTTTTGGGGTCTATTCGCTGGCCCGCAATGTTGGTCGCGAATCTGGTTCTAATATTAAAGCGTGAATGTTCTTCCACAAGACGATTTCACTTAGCACAGCGTACTCCGTACACACGACCTACTCGTACTCCGTACTCGCACGCCGAAATGCTCGCTGGGAAGCATTCGCCGCCGGTGGTCCACGAGAGTGTTTTCTGGGGTGGCCATCTTGGACACGTTGAACGCGGCGGGCATGACGTCCACTGCTGTTCGCCCTCCTCGTAATTGCCTTGCGGAGTCTTTCGCTGCTCGAGGTGTCGAGCGTGTTACGCGGCCCACGACTCAGCCAGGGGTTCCTCTTGGCCTCGTCCACCGACGCTCGCGTCGGCTTGACGGGCAGTCATTCGTAGTCGTACGCATGTCCTGTCCCACGGCGCGGCCTGCTTGCGAGGCCGTGAAGGAGCAGATGCACGTTACACACGTCTGTGGGTCGCTATGCTCGTGAGGACTGGGCGAATGCTGCATCGTGAATTCCATCACTCACATCGACAGGGATTGCCGAAGCCCATCGCGCTGCCCTTCGGAGCTTTCTCGCTTTTTTCCATGCCCCTCCTTTGCGTCTGCAGTGCGCATTTGCATCGCCGCCTCATGCTTCTGCTGACGGCGGCATCAACTTGATCGTCGGCTTCCAAGCCCGAGCCAGGTGCGAGACGATCGGCGCGACGCGGTGCGTGGCGTTGGGCGCACAAGAGCCTCTCGCCTTAGCCCCGAGCATGTTCGACCACGGGCAGCCTGGCTGTGGTGATGACATTGATGCCCATTCGTCGACCCGGCGGTTCGCAGAGTAACTGAAACATGCAGAGCCAAAGGTACAGAGCATCGGGAGCAAACTGGGAGCGTGCAGCGGCGGCCACAATTAGTACACGGGATTCAGAGCCACTCGCTGCGTCTCGGACGACCACGTTGCAAAAATGCCGGCCGGTCTTGTTACAGTCGCGACTGACGCTCCTGTCTCTGCCGCTCAAGAGCACGGCAGGAACGTTGCTCGGTACCTCGCGTATACTCGTAGGCAACGGCGTGCGCCCCGTCTTATGCCGTTAGCGGGGCAAGAGACGCCGCCACGGCAGCAGCCAGGGACGCTGGCATGTTCGCTCATTCACGGCTCACCAGACCACTCTTCCCCCGCCCACAATCTCAAGTCAGGAAGAGAACGAGCAAATCTGCAGAAACAACTCCATGGTCGAGCCCATCAACGCCGCCCCTTTTTTTTCTTGCCATCTGATGCCCGAGAAGCTGGGATCTTCTGCAAAGCGATCTGGGGCCCTTAGCACCGGGGCAGGCGCATTCCCACATTCACACTGTGCCCGTCCAAGTAACTGCCTAAAGGGGCTAGCGCCTGGATCTCCATCCCGCCGTGGTTTCCGCCAGCCTGACAACGGTGCAGATTCCTGGGGGCGTTGATTGGGCAAACCGCGGCCGAGGAGGGCTTCGTGTTCATCTGGCACCCGGCAAACGACGAGCTTCCAGGCCCGCCTGCAAGCTGCAAGCCTGCATTGGCGCGTGCAGCAGCCAGTCCTTGTGGGCACCGACAGCGTGAGCGTAGGATAACCAAATTTGGTAACATGGCCTCCTGTCATTCGTGAAAAAAAGATGCGTCTGTAGCCCGTATTCCGTACCATGGGGACCTGGTCCCACGGCGGCATCGCACGCGTCTCGCCTCCTTCCTGGACACGTCCCAAGGGATGAGAGCCTGCCCACCAACTTGGTTGTGCGATAATTGCCATGCACGGTAGGGCTGGGCCACCCAATGCCAGCCCTTTGTTCGGCCTAACCAGGCAATGAATGCCGTAAGTGACATCAAAGGATTAGAGACTGGGACGTCTTGTGTGAGTATTGCTGCTTACACGCCGACTCGTGAGCGGCCTGCCCGCCGCGTCTGCGCTAGCGATGTCCTCACGAGTGTGCCTGCGAGTATATCCACGCAACCAGGGAACTTTTGCGCCTCTGTCTGATGTAGCATCTGCATTCATGGAGGCCAGGGTGCTCGGAGGAGGATCATAGACGGCCTTAGCTCTTTTGCCTGGCTGCTGGACGTGCTCGGATCGTGGCGACAAGGTATGTCTGTGCGTTGCAAAGAGGATGCGGTGCCCGAGCTTGCGCACGACTAGACACGCTCGTAGGATGCAAGTGTACGGACTACACGCATATCGCAACTAGGACAGTTGCTTTCATCGCTTTGGACGGCAGCGTGCGTAAAAGGTTCTCGTCAGAAGCAGATTGACAGGCCTGGTTCGGAGTGAGACGGCAGACTAGATTAGCTACATGATGGTTTTATTGCGGCACTTGCTGACGAGGAAGCACCTGGGAGAATACCTGCTTGTCGGCCCGCACTCACGCTACTTGCAAGGCCATGCGCGTCAAGAGTTCCTGGATCACGTCAAGGTGCAGAAATAACGGCCCAAGGATCCCGCAAGTAACTTCGCAGGCCTGGTATGCGAAAACTGAGCCAGCCGTCAGGGACACTGTGACAATGTAGCAAACAGGACGTGCCTGCTCATCGTTTCCACGTGTTGAGCTGCCGGTCCGAGAGAACAGGAAGACGCGAAAAGGGAGTCGAGCTCCAGCGACAAGGTCCCCTGGCATGCCGCTGGGCTGTTGGCTCCGCAGCGTTATCGGCAGCGGAGGTGGCCAAGATGGCGTGCCGCGACCCTCGCATCCTCGGCCACAAGCACGAGTGTGTGTGGAGACGGACAGGCTTCGGGGGGCCGCCCAGGGTGGTGGTGGGCCAAATGTCAGTTCGCCTGTGCCCCCGTAGCGCGCGTGGCTCGAGGTCCAGCCCAGGCCCACGAGTGCCTTACCTACCCTCTTCGTACCTATCTCCTTGCTGGCGCCGGGAGAGGCACACCAAGCTTTTCGAAGCACGCTGCTGCCCCTAAGCTTGCCCCGTTGAGCCCAGGCGGGCCCCCTTGCTGGACGCGAGGCGTTGGCGAGGCCGGGGCGGGTGCAGAATGGACGGACGGGTCATCGTCAAACGCCGTCCGAGACACGCTGCAGGCGTCCAATGCTCGAGAGTCTGGGAGGGGGGCTCTGACAGGCATGTCGGCGCCGGAGCAGAGGAGAGGGCCACTGGCGGCCGCCGCATGCTCGCAGAGGCCAGCGAACCGGCGAGTGAGATGCCCACTTGGCCTCGTCGGTTGCATTTCGTCTGCCCGCCTCGGGCCCCGTCGTCCGCGTTGCCTGCAGGCGGCGGACGTTGCCTCCCCCACAGGCGCCCAGCACAGCCTACGACGAGTGCGCGAGCGCGTGTGTGTGCGAGTGCGAGGACTGTACGAGGGCGCGAAGGGTGCTCCTCTCTCTCCCCCCGTCACCCCAAGTGTCTTGCCTCGCGCGGTGGCCGCGGTGGAGCGCCCCCGGTGCGCTGCGTTGTTTGCGAGGGGACAGTGCAGGGACAGTGCGCAACGGGGCTGACATCCATGCCTGCTGTGGGTGCCCCCGGCCCCATCGGTCCACTCAGCGGCAGCCGTTCATTTGTCCCTCATTCCAGCGGCGGCTTCTCCAGCGGCCGGCGCCAATCAGCGCGTGGCCGACGACCATTCTCGTCCACCCCGCCGCCCGGCAGCCAGTACGAGCCAGCCAGTATCCCGCCGCCCGTCCGCCCGCTCGCGCGCTCCTGTCGCCTCGCTGCGGCAACTGCAGCAACACAGCAGCGGTTACAATGTGCCTCCCCCCCCAGCCCAGTCCAGCCCAGCACAGCCAGCAGCACAGCGGCACAAGGCAGCGACCCCCCGATAATCTCAAAAGGCCTCCCAACGTCCCCCAGTCAAGCGCCCCGACAAGCACAAGCGCTATGCGTCAAGGCCGAAGCACCGGTCGCCGAACAAAGCAATAAAACCTGAGGTCGTACCTCGCCTCGCTTCCTTCCGCTCACGCCCACCGCCCGCACACCAGACTCAATCCAGAAGAGCGCGCCCAACCAGGTCTCTGCGACACCAGGGCACCTCCCTCCTCTCCGCTTCGCAACGCCAGATCCAGTATAGATCCATCGGCACCACGCTCAAAGCAGTATCTCCACCACTCTGTTTGTTGCCTTTTATCGACGTTGCTCGAGCTTCAACTCCAAGCCGTGCGCGTTGCAGACCCGTCGCAGCTTGTATTGTGCTGCCGCGCGTGCGCCGTCGATTGACCTTCGCACGGACCCGCCTCGCGCCTCACCTCTCTCCCTGCCTTCTTCCTGGGACACGAGTCACCCCGTGTGCCTTGTATCTGCCGCGACCAAATCAAGCGCAGCACCTCCATCGGGAACTTGCCAAAGTAGCAATGGCCGACATCACCGACCAGCACGACCAGACGTCGCCGACTGACCTCGACGAGTCGCACTCGGTCGGCAATGGCAACGCCGCCACCGAGAACCGCGGCATCAAGCGCCAGCGCCCTGCCCCCGCCGACGACGACGACGACGATGACGAGAAGGGCGGCCGCGAGCGTCGCAAGATCGAGATCAAGTTCATCAGCGACAAGTCGCGCCGCCACATTACCTTTTCCAAGCGTAAGGCCGGCATTATGAAAAAGGTGCGCTGCCGCTCATCACATCCCCCCCTCGCGAGCCATAAACAACCCTCAGCCCATCCCGTCTCCTTGATCACCGGCCGCCTCCCGCGCGCTCGCCGCAGCAGGCCCGTTCCTCGCGTGATGCATCAACGATGCACCGCTTCGTTTCTCTTGCAGCCCGGCCGCTAACGCACTGCTGTTCAGGCCTACGAATTGTCAGTCTTGACGGGCACCCAGGTCCTTCTCCTCGTCGTCTCCGAGACCGGTCTCGTGTATACCTTCACCACGCCCAAGCTCCAACCGCTCGTCACTAAGGCTGAGGGCAAGAACTTGATCCAGGTACGCGATTGTTACCCCTCCACGTGTTTGCGTCGCCATCTGCCGAGTTGTTTTGTGCCCGCGAACCACGTGTTTTCTTTTGACGACGTTTCTTTGCTTCCATCTCGTTCCGCCCCGCTCCATCTCTTCTCGCGTCACGTCGCCTCCACCGAGTTGCGGCTTGTCCGCGCGGCATCGCGGTACAATCCATGCCACCAAACGCGTTCAGGGAAGGCGTGGCGCGTTTTGCTTTGTCCTTTGCACTATAAATACACGGCATCGCGCGCGTACAACTTTACTAATGATTCATCTCCAGGCGTGCCTGAACGCGCCGGAACCCACGGCTGGCAACGAGAACGGTGTCGACGGTGATCAGGTCGACTCCCCCGAAGAGCCAGCCGGTCAGCACATCCCTCCCCCGGGCGGCCGACCGGGCATGCCTCAAAACCCTCATATGCCCGGCAACTACATGCCCAACATGCCGCTGGACCCTCAACAGGCTCTTGCCTACCAAAACTACGTACAACAGCGCAACCAAGGCTACGGTTCGGGGATGCCCCCGCAGCCGGGAATGCCGCCCAGCAACCACCACCAGTCATAAAGGGGAGTGGGCTTGAGGAGATGTGAGATCGGTCGCTTATACCCAGCTTTCGATGCTCCGCGGGACGTCGTTGCACGACCTTGGCCACGCTTCAGGGCGGCGCCATACTTTTTGCGTGGGTCTGGTGATTTGGCGTTGTTGATGAGCTGGTATGCTGTTTTCATGTTCGGTCTATAACTTTTTTTTACGCGCCACCAAAAAAAAACTAAACTTCACACCACGAGCCCCTCGTCGCAGCCCCTGTCTTCTTTATTGGTACGGTTTGCCGTCCAGGGCGATCATGCAAGGATCCGTTTCAGCCTCAAGGACATCTTTCTGATTTATCTTCCTGCGACAAGACTCCAGAGCATACGCCAGAACACAGGGCTTGTATCGGTTGTCCTGGAAGATGGCCGCGGCGAGGTCCCGGCCTGAGGTCCAGCCCTGACGGTTATCAGTGCGCAGGCCGTTCATAAAAGTGGCCGTACACAAAGGCGCGACTATTTAGCAGCTGGAAAGCTCGATGGACCTTAGTCATGACTTCCCACGAGCACCAACGATGGGCCTTTCCCCTCTCTCGGACAAGCCTTGAGGATGCTTTCCTACGCCGTCATGCTTCGAAGTTGCGTTCTGAAGGACTGCGACTGGGCAACAACGGGACCAGCGCATCGTTTTGAGCTCAAAGCGATACAGAGTGTATGATACGGAGTGCATGGTAACCGTCTCTACTTGATAGTAATAAAAGATTGGTTCTTGTCCGGCTCAGTTTGTCGTGCGCGGCTCTTCATCCCATGAGCCGTTTATGGCTTTGACTTACAAGGAAGCCTTGAAGCTGCCACTTCCTCTTGTAGACAAGCGCATGAATCGCTGTTGGATCGGCATGCATCCGATGCGGTAATCCGGGGAAAGATCGTCTTGGCGAGCGCCTTTCCGGAAGGAGTAATCGGCGGGTATGACCGACTCGATAAAAGGGCCGGGTTGCGAGTCACGAAGCACGGTAGCCCTCATTCAGGCGCCAATAACGGTTGGGCCGTGCATTGGCGTCGTCTAGCAATCCAGTTTGGATCCAACGATATCATGCACCCCAGACGTAGGGCGCTTTTTTTTTTCTTTTTGACCCGATGCGATGGCGGCCCCGGCTGCATGGCATCTCGTGCCCGAGCGGGTACGGCCGTCCGCATTGGGCATGGGGACTGCCACTTTGGGGATCGAGGGCGGACGTGATTGGGGAGCGCGGCTGACGGGTGTCGGTTGGCCGGTTGGGAGGCTGGATGGGAACAAATGAGGCTTTGAGCGAAATGACTTTGGGTGGTTTTGGTCGCTTTAATTTGAGGCGGTTGTGAGACGGGGTTGAGCTACCGGGATCAAGAAAGGGTGTTGGCTTTGCCGCGGGTCGCGATAGCGCCATACTCTTGACACTACGGAGCATCGTCTATAACAAACTTTTCTCTGCATCATTGGCGGCTGACTATAATTACATGCCATTTTTAAATTGAAATGGCTCGGAACAGGTGCGGGAGAATGGTGAATGACATGGGTTGATGACTGGTGCAAAAGCACTTGATGTCGCTGGCGCGAGCAAGTAGTTGAATGAAGCGCGGTAATACGCTACGGTGGTCTGCAACTCTCGATTTGACGTCCCTCGGGACGAATAGGTTGCTTGTATTGCAGACCATTAAGGTTTATGCTTCCGGGCTTCGAAAGGGTAACGATGCCTTGCTTGGAGAAGCATGCACGATCCTGGCAAGTCACTGATTTTCGGTTCCAAAGGGTCATCACCCTGCTACGCCGTTCACTGCACGTAGCACAGTTCCAGTCTGTTCCATCTATTGTGTTTGCAATTTGCAATGGGCAATACCTGTGGCATCAAATTCTCGGGCTGCCACTGGACGTAATCGAGCTCAGTCAACAACGCTTCTGTGGCCGCCGACCCAAGGTCAGCCTGGCTGCGCCGTCAGCGTATCTCAGCTGAGCCTTTGCAGTCATGAAGTTTCGTCCTGCAGTTCTGCCGAGCGTTGCGGTTTTGTCTCTATCGCGATGGTTCAGGCCAAATGGATCGCTGTAGCAAAGCATTCATCACTCCAATTCGCAAGCGGACCGTCGTTTGTTAGTCAGCTGGGGTCAGAAGCGGAGCATGCGGGCCCATATTCGCGCGTTTCGCCGCATCGCGCTAAGGGGTCGTTGAGCAGATTTGAGAAGGTTTCCGCAGGCGACTGGGTCCAAGAAGTACCGGTACTCGAGGTACTTTAACGATGGTCCATGTTTGCTAATCGCCTTCTAAATGGCCTTGGGCGAGCCAGATTGGCAAATTTGCAGGACGAGATCAATGAGTACAGGTTGCATTGCATTGCATGTATCGTTCGTCATATTCGTCATTACTGCCTACTGTCGAATGGACCGCAGCTCTAGGGTATGCGCTCGTAACCCAGTGATGCCCATGAAATAAAACACCATAAACGCCTGCCCAATAATTCCAAGATTGTAGTCTACCGCCAAGTGCTGTGCTCGAGGCCCCGTGTCGTCGTGAAGGGGGGGAGGAACGTGTTCGAACCGGCTCGCTTCAGTGCTCCATCGGCACGGAGCTATAGCGGCCGACGGCGAGGCTACCGATGAAGACGCCGGCCAGGACGGACATGAAGTAGCCAACGTTCATGGTCATGACGGCCAACATGCTGCATCGACGGTTAGCCTCGGATTTCTTCCATCCTAGCGCGAGAGAAGCACCAAAAGAAGGCACTCACAGCAAGTATCCCACGCCGACAATGACCGTGTCCATGGCAGCCCGGACGGGGTCGACGCTGAACCGCCAGGGCCGCGTGATCTGTGTCTTGCGCGACACGACAAAGACGCTCTCCTCGACGCCATTCTCGGACAGCGTCATCTGCTTGGCGTCGGGGTCGCGCGAGATGTGCTCGGCCAGGGGCATCTTGCCGTTGGCGGCGACGTAGCGGCGCTGCAGGTCGCGGTCGAGCCATCGCGCCTCCTGCAGCGACTTGGCGGCGATGAGCAGGCGCGCGATGATGGCCAGGACGACGAGGAAGATGCAGGTGCCCGCGTAGGCACCGGCGCTGCTGGGCGTCCACGAGCTTGAGTAGAGCGGCGTGGCCGTCTGGGTCTGGAAGACCATGGCCATCATCATGGAGCCCATGGAGCCCATGGAGCCGCTGCTGTTGCTGCTGCTGCTGCTGCCGTCCATGGGCATGTCCATGTCCATGTCATGGCCGGTGTGGCGGGGGTCAAACGACATGGCTGCTGTCCTTCGAGTCGGCGGAGGTAAGATGTTGTTGAGTTTCTCGTCAAGGGAGTGACGCTCGGGGTCTCGAGTGTCCGGCGGAGATGGGTTTGTCGAAGGCAAGGACTCAGCTCGCCGACGCGATAGATATACACGATGCCTTCGCGGCGAGGGTATTTGCGCAAGTTCCTCTGTCGCGTGTCGCAGCCGGGATCAGTTCGAAACAGGCTCAAGTGGCTCTAAAAGAAGGTGAGACTGTCGAGGACGGCTCGGGCGACGAAACAATGTTTGCAATGGTGTTCTACTGAGGGGAGGGGACGCCCGGGTTTTGTCTCACTCTCCAGCCTGCACTACGACAACGCCTCTGCCCGGCACGATCCACGCAGGTGCCGCCCCATGATACGTCGATGATGGGGTTCGTGATGGGCTCGCTCTGAAAATGGCCTCAAAAAGCCCTGGTCCCGCGGGAACGGCCGCCGTTTCGCAAGTACCGCTACCTGCGCTGGCCGCCGCGATACCTGCTCAGAAAGGCGGGGAGCTGATGCTCCTGCGGCTCCACCCGCTGAGGTAAGGCGAGCCAAGCTGCAGCAGCGACAAACCTCCACCGAGACACGCGGCCGCGGATGAGATCCGGAAGCTCTGCATCCGTCCGTGGGAGCTTCCCGCCCGTGAAACAAGCGCGCTGTCTCAGGACTCTGCAGGACAGGAATCAGCACTTTAAGTATCTCAGAACGGTGGTCGAGGGACATTTTTGCGAGCGTGATGGTGCGATGGAGCTGCGTCACGTCTGTACGATTGGAAACGCCCCGTCTGGGCGACGGCACGGCATCGACGTAGCCCCATGCATTCACTGCTGCATCATTCTACTTATGCGTTGGCCCATTATTGTACGGGTACCGAGTGCGAATCTAATGGACCTACCGGGCCCTGGAGCTTGTGTTAAAGCGCCCTTTTCCCTTGTCACGGCCCACGACTTGCGTGAGCACCTGTATAGTGTCTTGGGTTGATTGAGCCGGCATTGTCATCGTAGCCCTGTTTATATAAGAATATGGGTCACGGTCTGTAAGTACGGACTACAGGGAGATGCACATGGCCAAGAATACTGGCATGCCACACGAGCTTAGAATGATTGTTGAAGCCTTAAATAAAGGCACCAATCTATGTCGGTATCCAAAAAGCTGATGACGGTTCGCTACATCAAGCATGTGGAATGACTGTATTTCTCCGAGCTTTCTCTCAAAACGATTGCGCGGCTCATTGTTGTTTCTCGTAGCTCAGCGACCCTGCTTCGGCACAATTGGCATAGTCCTCGTCTCTCTTTGTTGAACAGACTTCCTC
This sequence comes from Tolypocladium tropicale, assembly GCA_024340005.1. Classification (NCBI taxonomy): domain Eukaryota; kingdom Fungi; phylum Ascomycota; class Sordariomycetes; order Hypocreales; family Ophiocordycipitaceae; genus Tolypocladium; species Tolypocladium tropicale. The sequence goes on along the minus strand of JALHBU010000086.1, from coordinate 5,587 downwards.
TCAGGGCGCAGTGACGTCGTTACTGTAGTTTGCTGTTGCATGGCAAACAATGCCACGCACGGGCGATACCATGCACAAACTTAATTACATCTGCCTCGCTCAATGAAATCTTCATCGACTTACCCAGAAAGAATTCCATTGCACTTCGATCCAGCTCCTGATGAAACCTCCGATCGCCATGGATGCACATTCATATGCTGCCGCAGTGAAACTGCTGCATGGCAACCTCCATCGCAAATACAGCATGCACGCCGCGGCAATCGAACGTATCTGGCGATCCTACGATAAAAATCGACGAACAGCATGTCTGAAGGCCAGTGCTATACGCGGCGTCGTACTGGCGCACTCCTTAGATAAGTCGCTGGGGGACGTTTACAAGATCGTGCCAGAGATAAACCTTCGCGACATTGCCGAGACTGGATCAAACTTCCTCTTGGACCTTCTCAAACATCGTGCTACGAAGTCTCTTTTGGAGCAATATTTCGATAGTGATGATGGACGCCTCGGGGATCTCCAGTTCATCGACCGGATGATGCGCACACATAACCTCCGACATGTCGAGCCTTTCGTTGATTGTTACACCATGTTCCTGGGTGGCGAGAACTATGGCCTGTCTTTCGAGATCCGATCGCACCGGGCTGAGATCCTCTCCAATTTCGCGCCTGCCATCCGCCTACGTCGTCTCATACCTCAAGCAACCGGAGAATGGGTTCTGAAGAGACAGATCCTCATATTGCAGCACCTAAACACCTTGGTCGAGGGCATCTTGGTTGGGGGCTCAAAAAGCCAGGACCGGAAAAATGGACCGAAAACATCCGAGAATGCGGCCTCATCTGCTCTGTCGCAATTGACTTTCCGAACTGCTCCAGCAAAATTTACTCTCTCAGACCTATCAGCTGCCGCGCAGCATCAAAAGACCGACCTTGAAGAGTATTTGGGCTTATTGTCTTCGGAGCCTTCCGTCCTTGCCCATGCCGTCAACATCTGGTTCTTCAGTCAGCCAGAACTTGTTGCTGACGAGAGAGGGCAAGTACGGCCTGCCCATATCGACAGCTGCATCAGCGCTTGCTTTTTCGAAGTAATACACAGTACTTTCCAGTGCGCCTCCATCTGGAATTACATTAATCGTCTCCTTGAGCTCCTCGGCACCTCGACTCTCGACAAGACGTACCGAGCTATCATTCTTCAAGAGATATCGAATACTTGTCATCTCGAATACACGCGTGTGCAGTCCATTTTTAAACGACATGTACAAACGGCCTCGGGATCCAAATGTTTCAAGAGAGTTTCTGGCATGTACGACGATGCTGGCAATGCCCGCGTTACCATGAGAGGCAAACCAAACCTCACTCGAGACGATCCCCAACTTCAGTACATGCTACGCCTCTGTCAGCCTGAAACAGATGCATTCAAAGCCATTGACTGGATGAAAAAGCTGAGCGATCTTCATCGAGCCCATGCCTCGGAGCGGGAAAAGATGGACGAAAGAGAGATTGACTCATTGAGTGACTTAGCTGTCGTCATTGGGTTTACTGCGGACCTATCTAGGGTGGTCTCGATGCCACCGTTCTCTCACAAGAATAAACAGGGGTTTGTGAGAAAGATTCAGAAACTTGAGACTGAGCTGAACCAGCTTAAAATATTAGTCGACCTGCGCGACTTTGTGGTCCCTATCTACAATCTTCTGGAGCCTGGCATCGCGGCAGCCGCCTTGAGGGCCCTTGATGAGTTTGTGGTGGAGAATGCCGGCACAAAGATGGGCCTTCTATATCAAGATTTGGTCGAGGATTGTTTGTCAAATCTCCAAGAGCACCATCAAAGACTCAAGGCGGGATTGAAGAACGACGGCGAAATCAACTCGCTCCCACAGCCAGTCGCGGCACCCCAGCCGGAGGAGGAACGTGCGAACGACCAAAGCAAAAGGAGAAGACACGTCCCTCACATTCGTCCACTTAGGAATTTACGCCTGTGGAGGACACGCCTGTCACGGAAGATTTGAATTCGTCACCACAAACCTTCAACGTGAGCTCTTCGACGGCGGAGGTCCTTGGGACCCTGTTTTCAAAGTCAGTTTCACGTGGTTCCATCCCCTGGTCGGCATTTGAGGCTGCCATGTCGGACTTGAAATTTTCAGTCATTCCAAAGTTCGGTTCGGTCTACACCTTCTACCCGCCCGATACAATGCCAGTGAAGAAGTCGTTCACCGCCCACCGACCACACCAGTCCAAAATCGAAGGCCACAAGACACTTATCCTGGCACGCCGTTTACAGAGGATGTATGGGTGGAATGAACATACATTTAAGGTCGCGTGATGTACAATGCCCGCCATATTAGGGTGAGGGAAGGGGGCGAGAGGGAGGGAAGGGGGGGCCAGGCTAAATACAGGTCACCCGGGACGAAGGGCGCCGCCATGGAGACTACCCGATAGTCCCTGATGTGCACTACTGTGCCCTAAGATCTTGCCACTAGGTCATTTAATACATTGCAGAAATGTTGTTAAACATGGAAAAGTATGAGATTCGGACATAGAAGTTCAGGAATTGTTCCCTGTTGCCATCCGTCTCGCATCTTCCCGTGATCCGCCTTGCGCATTCAATTCTCCTGCCTTCCAGCCGAAGGTTCATACTGGTTAACTTAATCATGCAGAACGGCGTGCCATGGGAATGGATACGTCTTGCGGTGCTATTCTTGATGAGATTCACACTTTGTCGCTCAAGATGCTGGCCCTTTTCTTGGCGCAAGCAGAACATGAACCCAGCCAAAGAGGCCACGAGGAATGCACATGGATAATGCTGGGATTTGGACTGGTGCGTTCCTGATTCTATAATCAAGGTAAGGATATCCAAGCGCGGGTTGCGCCAAGAGCTCGAAGATAGAAACAAGGCATCGCCTAGACTCAATCATCCAGGCGTCTACAGTCGTCCTATTACCAAGGAATACGGTAAAGGAAGCTTTCTCCTAGCTATTGCGTACTGACAGTGTAGTGGAAGTTGCATGGATACGATCGCAAGCTCTGTCATGCAGCAACAATCAATATTGATACTACTGGGAGGAGATATGCCAACCCTTTCAACTCCGCACCGCAGGGCATGACGTTGCTCTCACCATTTTGCACTGCGGAGTATTCCGTATAAAGCTAGGCCTTGATCCTTTCACGGCTTCCAAGTGGAGCAGTCTATGGACTGCATCTCATTTAACCACGCCAAGGGTGTATGGTCTGACGGGCTGTGCTCTGCTTACTCCGACTCCATCCGTGAGGGGTGTCACTTTCTTTTCAGTAGGGCCTACACAGAAACTCTTGTACGTCGAGACACTTGCTTCAAAACCGCGATATCATCGAGCCGGCAGAGCCAGAAGCAGTGAGTCCTTGGCAACAATACTACGATCGAGACCACAGCAACTCGACGCCGAGCCGGCTGACGACAACGCCATCGTCATGCCCAGTGACGACTGCTCAATAATAAATCATGATATCGTATCGCCCTGGACAGGCTAATCTCCTGCCAAGCCATGTACGATGTGCGTGCATCACGGCCACGCCCAACAAGTCGCGCGGGAATGCCGTGTAACCACGCCCACGACCGCACCCCTCCCCTTCCCAGGCCCGTTCTCCCGGATTCGGATCCAACACGCTCGAGGACCAACACAGCGTCCCAATCCGCGCCCCGCTAGTCCCCTCCCGTTGCTCCCCCCCGGTCCCGTGCCCATCTCGCCATGGTCCCGATCGATTCCGTCCCCCCACCCCACAGAGTGTCACGGGGGGATCTCCTGTGGCTGCACAGACAAAACGTCAGAAAGGGCAAGATCGATGGTCACGTCAGAAGACAGACTCAAGCCTGGCCGCGGGTTCCATCCGCCTGCATGCACGCCTCCGCGCGCGGGGGGCCCAACAGCCAGTCGACCGGGGGTGGTGGGGGGACGAAGAGGGGGGTGGGACCGGCCCGCGCCCGGTGTTGGGCGTGTCCGAGGTGCAGGTATCCGGGAGCAAGTCTATTTCGACGACTGGGCAATCTGGCCTCGAGAAGGGGGGAGGATCCGAGCAGATGGATGGATCGATGGCTTGGCCGGCATGGCTACCACGCCGGCATGGGGGATCGAGGGTGCCCTGATGCGGCCATCTCGGGTTGGGCTGAGGCCTTGTGGGTGCCAGTGTCTCTCCCAGGGTTGCACGAGTGCCGGGACGAAAAAAGGGGCAGCATTGATGGCATCTGGATGGGAAAGGCCAGAAGCGCCAGCTGCGTGGCTGCCATCTGAACCCTTCCCGGGGAGGCAGAAAAGGGGCCCCGCCGTCGGTGACAAGGAGAGCGTTCACCGGTGAGGACCGCCCAGCAACGGCATGTCGTCCCGGGCGCCGCGCCCCGGCCCAGACCGACTGCCAAATGGGGAAATCAAGTAGCAGGACCCTTGGCCGCCCTATCGCACGCTCACCCGCAGAGATGAAAGCAAAACGGCAAGGCAGAGGCCCGGGGCGGGCGGGCAATATCGAGAGCGCGACGCGAGGTAACACGCGCTCCTCCAGGGCGCCGCGGCCAGGGCCCCGGGCAAAGGCGCACCAAGGGCTGAGATGATGGGACGCAACGCACGCACGGACAGGCGAGCCGGATGGGGGGGCGGCATGACGGTGCCCGGCGCGCCGTACGACGACGACGACGTCGACGAGTGCCAGCGCTGTGTCGAGCGTTATTGGGGGCGACGGCATCAAAATGACGGAAGGGGACAGGGGGGAGGGATGGGGGGGTCAGCCGATGGGCTGAGGCGGACGGCAAGGTCCGAGGCGGCACCCAGCCGGGACGGGTAGGGCGATGCAGCCAGCCACGGCCAGGCCGTGCCCCCTGCTCGGGTTGGGCGGCTTTGTTCCAACGTGCATCCGCAACGTGCAAGCGTCTCGGTCATGGAACGTCGTCGTCGTCGTTGTTGCTGCTGTTGTTGTCGTCGACGATGCGCGCCGGCACAGGGCCTGAGAGCTCAGCGAGTGCGGGCGGGGAGCGGTGGACGGACCGACTGACTGACTGACCGTCAGTCGGGTGACGCCCATCAATCAATCAGTCAGTCAATAAATCGATCTGGCAGACACACACGCACGCGCGCACACGCACACACACACACACAGTCCACCTGCGAGGCAACGTCGCCAGTTCGTCCGATCGGGCGGGCCACCGCGGATGCCACCGTTGATCGATACCTGCCGAGGCGCAAGTTGCCGAGTACACACGTACCCAACAACAACAACCGTACCCCTAGGAAAGCTCCACGCTCGCGGCGGGGGATGCTTCACCAGACGCCAAGCTGCTCCTCGTCGTCGCCGCGGCCCTACCGCCTAAACGGCCAAACACGAGCAGCCTATCTAGGCTGCTCACCTTGCTCACACCGGACCGGTACGGGCGCAGGTACCAACCAAGCCCCCTACAAGCGTCGCGCCGCACACAGACCACGAGGGCCCATCCTCCCCCGGAGTGGATTCCAGCCACCGAATCCTCCCGCCGTCAGCCATGGCCCCATGTAACCCTCCAAAGCCCGCTCCCCAAAAGCCTCCCCCCCACCCTCCCGGCAGCCTCTCCGCCACTGCGCCCGCTAGCGTCCCCCCCC
>JALHBU010000085.1:0-25636 GCA_024340005.1 Tolypocladium tropicale | reverse complement strand
AAAAAAAAAAAAAAAAATGAATAGATCTAAGAAGGTAGAAAAAAGCTGGAGGATCAGATGGTCGAAAACGCGCATCATATTGTCTGGTTGCTTGCTTCGTTTTAGTCCGACAATGAAGACATGGGTTCGGCGGGCTGGCTGCGGAATATGGGACGCAAGTGCAAATAGCGGTTTGCGTGAGTACAAATGGTAGAACTCATTCTGAATGTGACTTCACAAGTGCAACCACGTGACAGAACTGACCTAATTGCCTCGATGAGTTTGCTGCGGCTTACACTCGTGCTCACACACGTGGTTTCACCCAATTGTGGGCCACGGACGTGACACCATGCTGGCTACATTTCAGGCTCACCGTAGCGGCATTATGTCACGGAAATCGGCTTTGCAACAGGGAAATTTCCTAGGTTTCTTCCTCTACTCTCCCTTCTCTAACTTACCCCGCGTCAACGGTTCTGTCCACCCCTGCCAAACCACGACATATCAGCAACTTTTTGCCGCTTATCGTACTTGCAAGCTTTTTGAGAGTGCTTGACAAGAGCATGATGACCATCTGCATATTCATCTTACTTTCAGTTTGGAGGGCCGTTTCGCTAGCTGCTGGGCTTCAAGATCAAAAGATTTTAAACGCCGCCCCGAAGATTGTCATTGACTATGACACATGGGCCAAACCTTTGGAACAATATTATGGCGAACATATTCCTGAAGCAAAACAGGCATGGGAAGCCGCCTCTCTACTCGCGCCTGAGGCCGTGCAAGCTTTCCAAGGACAGGTTCGCGGTTCAGAACCCAAAAAGAACACGCGCAAGCCGAACCACACCTGGGACTTCATTGTGCACGGAGCCGATATAAATACAAGTCGTGCTGAAAACCTTTCCGGCGACTTGAATTCTGTCGACGAATTGGATAACTATAGCCTACGCGTTAAAACTGTTGACCCCGGAAAGCTTGGTGTTGATGGCGTCAAGCAATATAGTGGCTACCTTGATGATACGATTCGAGACAAGCATCTCTTCTATTGTATGTGGCACAATCTCTTTAAAATAATGGTTTGATTGATCATGAATTAGGGTTTTTTGAGTCGCGAAATGATCCAGAACATGATCCAGTGGTGTTGTGGCTCCAGGGCGGTCCAGGATGCTCTTCTCTCACAGGTCTTTTCTTGGAGCTTGGTCCCGCCGGAATTAACAAGAACATTGAACTTGTCAACAACGTGTACTCTTGGAACTCCAATGCATCGATAATTTTCTTGGATCAACCTGTTAACGTTGGCTTCTCTTACGGTGCAGGCTCGGTTAATAATACCTTGGCTGCCAGCGAGGATATCTACGCGCTTCTCACTCTATTCTTTCACCAATTTCCCGAATACGCGAACCAAGATTTCCACATCGCAGGAGAGTCGTATGCTGGACATTATATTCCCGTATTCGCCTCGAACATCCTGGCGCATAGCGAGCGTAATATCAAGCTGAAAAGCATCATGATTGGAAATGGCTTAACGGACGGCTATACCCAGTACGGTTTCTACCGCCCTATGGCGTGTGGGGATGGTGGCTATCCAGCTGTTCTAGATGAGAATGTCTGCCAAGACATGGACAATGCCTTGCCAAGGTGTAGATCTCTTATCCAAGGGTGCTACGATCGCGAGAGCATATGGACCTGTTTGCCAGCCACCATCTACTGCAATAACGCATTCTTGCTCCCTTATGAACGCACTGGCCGCAATGTTTACGACGTTCGAAAAACATGTGAAGACGATAGCAATTTGTGTTACAGTGCCGTGGAATGGATTTCGGAATGGCTGAACCATCCTGAAGTCATGGAAACACTTGGGGTCGAAGTTGACAGCTACGACAGCTGCAACTTTGATATCACAAACGACTTTGTGATGGCTGGCGATTGGATGAGACCGTATTTCCGACTGTTACCGCAAATATTGAAGCACATCCCCGTTCTTATCTACGCGGGTGATGCCGACTTCATTTGCAACTGGTTGGGAGTTCAAGCTTGGACCAATGCACTCGACTGGCGAGGCAAAGAAGCGTTTTCGAAAGCTGAAATGGCACCTCTTACCTTGCAATCTGGCAATGAGGCTCATGAGTATGGTCAATTCAAGTCATCAATGAACTTAACTTTCATGCAGATTTATGAGGCGAGCCACATGGCACCTATGGATCAGCCCCGAAACTCCCTAGATTTTATGAACCGTTGGCTCAAAGGCGACTGGATTGTGGGAGCCGGAAACTTGAAACAAGAAGAGGCAGGTCCTGACAAAGATACATCTGACTCTAAGGCTTAATCACCTTATCTCCTTCAATGAAATGGGCTACGGCAACTTATATACAGTCGTTCGCGCGCATTCGCCCTCAACCGTTATCAAAACATTATTCTCACGTGCAGCAACGTATCATTGAATAGACTCTCGTGCAGCTCACTGAAATGGCGGATTGTTTGACTGGAAGTCTTTACGTGCTTGGCAAGAGTACACTTGATTGCGCTATCAGCTACCGAATGCGAAAGCCCTTTCTCGTCTTTACTCTCCGACCCATTACTAAATTCATTGACACTCTTCCAAATGGTAAAATAGAAATCTGTACCTCATGAACTCCGTGGTTTCATGCTCCACTCATTCGCTTCCACCTTGTACCCTACCTTTGTCTAACTATTCGCTCTGATGAGATGGACCAGAGCCAAGAGCTTTTGTTGTCCAAAAGAGCCCCAATAGCTCTATTTACCCTATCTGTAGGCGCTCATCACCTTAAGATACGGCTAGTCAGACTTAATCGGGCCGGTAAGCCGTAAGTCAAAACATGCTTGCCATGCGACGACTGGGCTTGCATATTTTGCTTCTCGGACATCGAAAAGTACTGACTTCCCATTAACTTCCTGCAGGCCTTACGGAGCTTCCACAGGAAGTGGCTCGGAGACAAGGTACCAATCCGGGGATCCGTGTCGACGAATAGGTAACGAGTAGCAGGTGAACGGAGCAGAGATGGGAGATCTAAAATGGAGGGCTTACCCATCCAGAAAGGGATTTGGGCACGGCTTCCATTGTTGGGCCACCATCACGGCCCACCGGCTTGTTATAAGCGAATTTAGGAACATGAGTTGGCAGGCTACTGCCCCTTCTCCATGAACTCGCTTCGCTCGCAGGCCGTGGCCTAAGATGTATCGCTCTGGTATATTTTGTATGCGTCATTGACATTCAAATTTTGCTCATTCTTGTTCTGTTTGTTCTCACTCCGTCTCTCTTCGTGGCGACGCTCCATCCGGTTGCTTTTAAAACATGCCCTTCGCTGCGCTCCGGTACGTAACACACACGATTTAAGCAGGTATTTGTGACATGTGGCTTGTGGTTGTTCCCACAATTATATCGGATCCAATGGATGAACCATTGATGTGGCAATACCGTAGCCAATCGTATGGGAGCTGATGAGAGCTTTTCTCCGACCCTAAATCCGCTTGAACGCGGACGGCTCTCACCTGTGTCTGTGACAAGCTGCGTGCGCGTCAAATCGAATGCATCGGCGACTCCACACGGCCCCGAATACCTGCGATGGTCGGACTTTTTCTCAATTCGAGCAAATCGCCCGTTCGGCTTCAACGCTGATGGCCGCGCCGCGCCGCAGTTGTCGCTTTCATAGTACGTTGCATAGCGCTTGAAGTTGGAAAGCAGCCCCAAACAGATCCGGTCCCCGCTCCGGCTATATTCGAAGTAATTCCTAGCAGCTAAAAAAAAGCACTCGCACAGACGTAACTTCATGTAGCTGACCATCAATACCGTCCTTCGTCGGTTGAGAAACTTCGAAAAGGGCCTCTCTAGACGTCTGATGTGGGACTTTCTTAGCCAGTACATACTGAATTCAATGTATATGTCTAACCTTCAAATTCGCCTGATCTGATGTTGGTGAGCTATCATGAAGTGGCAATATTTCGAATTGCAGATGCACATGCGCCTGCCTCGACAAACAATTTCTTCCTCCAGCAGGAGCCAGTCCGCCTCGAGGGAGTTGATATGTGCCGTAGTATTAGCCTTATTAATTGATGTCAATTAGACTTTTTGAGTATGTATGGCAGTTCCACAGTCGGAGGCGGCCTGGCATACAATCTCTATGCCTCCTCTCCCTATACTTTACCATTCGTCAGGAAGTAAAGAAACATTTTGCAGCAGCGCTCTAACACGGCTGCATTGACGTGTCAGATGCACAGTAGCGTTTGCATATCTCAAAATCACCATTGTGGAACTAGTTTGGGCATCGGCGAGACCGGGCAAAAGAATACAAATCACCCGAGGCGCAGCCGGTTGGATATATCGCAATGGGTCCCTCAGCTGGACGCTACTGCAAAACCCTGAAGGCTACGCATCCCATAACTCTAGACTGAGCTAAGAAGCACAGCTCTCATTCCACGCAAAAAGAGCACGAAATTGTACATTTCTGCCGACATCCTTGGGCAAACCGTGCCACATTTCACCAACGAGGCATCACCAGCCTGCGAATACCTCCAAATCCAAATGGATGCCAGACTTCGGTTAGTCTATCATCTCTAATCGATATAAGAACAGACAATAAAACACAGCTTGGCCTTGTCAGCTCTGGCATCCTCAATTTGGAGAATTGGTCTGGGCAAACTTCGATAAATCTGCGAAAAAAATGACTAACCCTCAAATTCTCCATGGACGCTGAACTTGGCAAGTTCCGGGCAAGGGCCTAACGATGCACTCATATAACCTCTGCCATTGAGAAGATAAAAAGACGATAGTGTAAGCCATGACCGTGTTCAGACTCATCGCCGGACCGGCCGATGTAGAAGTACACCTCCTCCCGGTGCAGCAACACTAGAGCAGACTGTTGGAGGCCGCCATGCGCATCTGAAAAAGCTCGTTCTTCAAAAACACGGCGGCATGGGAGTACGATATGCAGCGCGACTGATTCGGAAACACCCAATCACATGTCGTTTCCTCCTTGGTGCTTACCACCGCCGACTTATATCAATAAGTTTGCCGAAGAGACTATAGAACAGCATGGCACTACGGAGCGCAGGATCAGCTTGCGTACTGACGGAAGCTCCACCAATGATTATACCGGTAACTCTGCGTCGCGATCGCGCTGCAAAACAGCGGCATCTACAAGACTTTGTACTCGTTGGATCCGTTTCATATTCGTTGTGCGCCATTCTGGCGAAGAATTTTGAATCCTTGGCTTTTGCTAATTGAAACTCGCTTCTTTGGACACCCTATTGAGAGCTTTCTGTGTGGCTCAACGATGCATTTAGTAGGCAGTTCTTTTGCTGTTGGTTCCTCTCCGGTAGTCGCGTGACGGACGGTCGGGTGACGACCAAGAATTGTATCTGGTTCAGGTGCCTAGGGCAGAGAGCCGGGACGTTCAGATCCGGTGTTCTAACTCTGTTCCAGGGGCTTAATTGATGTCTTTCGAAGTTGCAAAGCAGCGAATTTGTCAGCTTGGTCTGACCCAGACTTTCCACGCGACTCGTCCCGCCTAGGCGCCAAACCCATGCCACCAACCACTAACTCATTGGCACAACTATGCGACCGAATTGGTGGTGTCTGACGTTGGGTATCTTCGCTTTTACAATAATCACTTAGTCAGCCCCAGCTCTTCGTATCCATGAAGGAGAAATCTGCCAGACACCATGAGAGTCATCGCCTACACACTGGACACATCATTGAGCTGAATTTCCGCATCTATTTGTTGCCAGCCGCGCAGCGCGGGCCGAGCGGGCAGGGAGGTTAAGAAACAGGGGGTCAGATGTATGCTAGGGAGCTTGGTGCGCGCCGTCCCGTTTCCCCCTCGCAGTATGATCTTGATGATGGACAATTGCTGGCTCGTTGTCAAATGAGGAAAAAGTGGGCTCTCAGTTTGTCCTCTTCCGATCGCTGAGCGGTTTAAACTGAGCATTCATGCTCTTTCGCAGCCTCTTCTTGTGTCTTGAAAGACAGGTTGGGCTCTGCTCATCGCCTCCTCAGTTGACTCGTGAGTGGAGATCTATTTGTCGCACTTCATTATCGCAATACTTCCCGAAGTTACAGCATAGACAGAACACTTCCAGGTCAACTGAGCGAACGGACATGGAGGCCCCATTATCAGATATTCGAGCGCTGAAATTTCGCAATTTCTTGCTTGCTTTGGGCCTGGATAGCCACAACCTTTATGTTAGTCTTCGAACCTCTTGCGGGTTAAGGTCCTAAGTTCATCATCTGAGAGGGTGGTTCGGGGTGCACTCTAGGGAGTATCAACACAGCCAACCGTAGTCCTCCACTTGATTCAAAGTAGCCTTCAATGTTCATGTGAAAGTTTCTGACGAAGCGTACGACATTCTCCTGATTTAAATCTCCGCCCATCGGCTCGACAAGTCGGGGCGCTCTCCTCATTGATCGAATAGGGCCCAAAGCGGCAGTCAATCTAATCCGATTAGTGAAGAAATCAAGGCTCTGAGATTCTCTTCTTGAAAAGGCAGCTTCTTGTTTTGCTTTGTAAAGAGTCTGCTTTCGTATCAGACTGAGCTCAAAAATGCTGAATTCTCGAAATGGACGAAACTTCAATCACTTACTTTCGTCGGTCATCAGAATTTCTCAGACAACTCTCGCAAGAATTTCGAGACAGTTTGCACCAAACCGACAAGAAGACAACTATGTATGATAATGAAAACGACCGCTGGAAGAAGACAGCGACAAAAGCGATCAAGTAGCTGTCAAGTGTCATGGTCAGCCGGAAGAAAGTCTAGCAGCAAGTTGATAACTTGAACTTTATTGCCTCTAACAGTCATCGTTGGTTCGTCGGACAAATTACTCCTCATTGAAGGAGACTGTTGTACGACACACCGGGCACCGTGAAGTCGAGCTTCAATTCTTCTGTATGTTAGAACTCGAATTGACATCTACACCATAAATATCTCCGATGTGAGTGACCGGACAGTCAAGGATATATTCGCTGAGTTTCCACTGAAAAATGTTTTCCTTCTGGAGGGCAGATGCGGCTGGAATAGGGCGGTCATTAGATATCGACCCTTTGCTAGTCGAAGCCGCTGAACAGCGTTGCAACGTCTGGCATTGAACATCCTCGATAGTTTGACATTATAAGACGGAATCATTATCATTCGTACCATCCACGTGGACAGTGTTGATGATGCATTCATCCTGCCTCTACACGTTGAGAGAAAGGTCGAATTTTAGTCCGCCGACACAAGCAGGATTGCCCAGCTATTTCGATTTATTCATCATGACACGAGATTATCGTGCGGCGATAACAAACAAGATAACGGGAGAAATTTATTGGAGGCAGAATTCACCACGAAAGTATCAGAGCTAGGATACAGCCTGGCGCTAATTAAGACTTTGCTACTACAACGGCAGTCATCTTGAAGAGCCCTATGTCACGTCGAGCAATGAGTCGCGGCTTCACTCCTCAAAAAGAGCAAGGCGAAGAGAGACAATATCCCGGGCACATTCCGACATAGCGTACAATGGTTCTCTCAAGCTGCTGTGAGTTAGATCAGCAACATGAAGCGTCGCGTCTAACGACATTGACCTAGATAAGACCTTGTCTTGGGGAGTACCAAGAGTCCCACCTAATTCACCGCTTCCTAGTTGCCGGACAGCGGTGGCTCTATGCTGGAGACGTTTACACCGAGCGAAAACCGACTCTTTGCCCGCCGGAAAAGCCTCAAACTGTGCCTGTCCCGAAGATCATGTTTCAGGAATAAAGCCGTATTTACCTCTTTAATACTATTATTCTCAAAAACCTTATAGAATTGTCATAAAATAATAAAGTTTTACTATATATCTTCCGTACCGTTTTCCGTCCTTGCAAGCTGCAAATTTTCTGATTCTCGACTATACTTTAAAATAGCAGTATATCGAAACGGACAGATTGGTTGTAAATTACTCTCATACGTATCTCAAAAATTGGGGGATTCGCTGGGGGGCAGTGCCTGTTGCCATTTCGTCCGCATTCTGGTACAAGAGGGCCAGAGGAACACCTACAGAATAGGAAGCCAGCCCTCAAAGACTTTGCACTTTTTTGAGAGCTGCGGACTAATGGCATAAATCGAGGTATGCACTTCAAGGACTTAAGTTCTCTGAGCAGGAGTGGATCCGCGTCTCGTCAATTTTGGAAGATCCCGTTCGCCAAGAATTGACTTTAAGACCTTATCCAGTCATGGTTCAAAAGAGAGACAACTCTTAATCATGGTTTCTCACATATCACATTTTCGATAACTACGACATCGGTTTTTGGGCAGGTATCTGACAAGCAGTGCAGTAAGCATAGGACATGCATGTTGACGTACGATTAATGCATCATTGACGCGAAAAGACCGCAACTTACAAACTCAATTGGAAAGGCTTGCCATTGTAAGTGTCCCCACAAGCATTTGTATCTCATTGCATTCACTGCTTGTGGAATGAGCGCGGGCATGATACGGTTGTTGCCTATCGGGTTCCCTGGGGCGAACGGTAGGCCGCCCATCTCTTGAATGAAACAACTGGAGGTGCAGAAGGCACTCCTTCTCGAAGTGGTATCGGGCAACCGGAGTGTTAATGATATTTTTTTTTAGAAATAGTTCGCGAATTGGATCCCCATTGTGCTTCCCGAGCGTCTCTCTCTCCCTTTTGGGCCATCAGTGCGTTTTAAGCAAACGTTCGCAGGGCGGCCTGACGACTGAAGAGCATGGAAAACAAGGCCGCCGTTGTGCTACCTCCCAGACTAACCATGTCGTACAGCGGCTGCACCGTGAAGTCGCGGATCTGGCTGCGTGTCAACGCCAAGTTTCGAAGTGTCAACCTGGTAAAACGCCACACTTCGTGGGTTTCAACTTCAACGCATGGATCCTTTGCCTTGCTTTGTATCTCATTCGGCCGGTCACCTGCCACCAATGTCACCTTTTATTTCATATGGGAGATCCCTGGGAAATCAAAACTCTACGATGGCTGCTTGTCCTCGAGGAAATCTCTATTCTCCCTGATATTGGTGGCAAATTACGCTAACGACCGAGGCTTGCGGCTTGCGGCTTTTATCAACTAAAAAAGTCTCTCAAAACAGGCGCTGTTCATATTGGACAGCCGCAGAGAGGTGGACCATTTGTGGAAGAAAGTTGATGCAGCCGCTCGGTACGGAAGAATCTACGGCTCTTTCCCTGACAAGAAGTAAAACATTCCCTGTCAATTTATGCCGCATTCTTTATGATGTCAATACGACAGCAATTCTTCATGCATTTGCCTACCATAACACTTCAAGCCGAAGCCCCTTCGAGCTTGAAATGCAGACGCGCCAACGCTACCAAGGGTATCATACACTACGAGCAGCAAACGTGTGCAGATTGCAGTTGGGTTGTATCTTCCCAAAGCAGTTCGATACGGTACTTGTCTTTGATTTCTCCAACGCGAGGTTCATCGCGCAAGTCATATAGACATTGAAGCGCGAGACTAGTGTACAAGGTGCTGTGGAGTATTCGGTAGCGTCAGGCCAGTACATGGCAGCTTCTTAAGAGCGGCCGACAATGTCAAAAGCGTCTTGTGCAAGCCTCTCTTCATGGGTCGATGTTTCGGGGCGCTTCAAACTGGTTGTCGATAAAATGTCTTGTTCTTCGATCTCGCTGCGTCATCATTCGTCTGATGAGTGGACTCTATTCCTTTCAACTATTGCGGGATTGAACGCCGACACTAGTCTGAGGAAGCTGATAGCGGCCAAAGTTGGCAGGTGCGCCTCTTTCTCGCTTGATGTTGAGGCTAATCAGGACCACGCGGATATGCATAATGCCAAAATAGCAATATTCCGAGCATTCTACTTAATAAGCCCACGGAACATGTTACACCTGGCTCTGAACACAGTTTGGCGAAGCTTTTCGCTAACAGCCTACGGCGCCAGTCACACTCTATCCTGCCATCCGAAACGGACTATCTCCATCGACGCAGCCACCCCAACAACAGCTGCCGACTGCTCTTCTTTTCCAGGGACGTCTGATGTGTTGCGAGTCCTTCCGTCCTTTCAACGCGCTCTCTGTCCCGTCGATATCTGGAAGGACAGTGACGCCCGCCCGAGTGATATGACAGGACCCGGGAGGCCTCCGGAACGCTCTCTAGCCCACCCTTAACAACAGTATCGTTGTAACTTTCATTGCCGGACAGCCCGACGGCGGGCGCCGAGCCAGTGTCTGCATGCCAGCGACTTCAATGCTAAACAACACAACTGGCAAATTGGTCGAATCAAGGTCTGTGGCTGGACCATGGCTGCATGGGCGTTAGATAATGACCCAAACTTGCTCAACAGGCAGATGTCTCTCTAGATCACCATTGACTTGACTGATCTGGGCAAAGAGGACCCCTCGCAAGATGGGCTTCGCCAATTACTTCCACAGAAATATTACAAGTAGGTAGCAAGCACCATTCCGAGTTCTTGAGAAACCAGAAAACCCAGATCCTGTAATAGGGTCTGGTTCGAGTAGGCAAATTGATCAGGGTCAGATGTCGCACAGTGAGTATCTCAAATGCTGGAAGACTCCGGTCCGCATTCGGGGCTGCTGCTATTACTTTCGAGAAGCCGCAAGCTTGGTAGATGGTAATATCGTTGTTGTGCCGCCGCCGTGCCCACACTGCCCGTGCCAACAGACGACTAAAAGTGTCCTTGCTTGCGAAGTGTTTGACCAATGCCTGGGGTTTAAGGCTCACCCAATTTGCAGGTAACGCCTTCGCCATGTACGAACTGACAGATTTAAGCGACATCTCATCCGTCGTCATGTCGCGTCAAGTCGAGCTGTCAATATATTCTCAAAAGGGCAATCGCTGCCCGCTGGCTTAGCGATACTTATACCTCGGGATCTTGAGGGTAAACCGGATTAAAGGACCGACACGGATATCAAGGAAATCTCAGCCGCCAGACACAGAGTCATGATAAATCCCGCCGCCCTAGCCTTGCAATTATGGCCACTTCCGCTTACCTAATGACTTAAGGTTGCCACAAATGTCGAAACAGCCCTGACAGCTTCCCGATGGTGTATGCCGAACACCATACTAAATGTAGTGATGTCAGAGCATGGTGGACTGTTGCCTGTCTGCAGGGTTGCGTTACGAACTTCCACCTTGGGAAACTGCTGCGCAAAAGGGATGGACCTCCCAGCGTCAAGTGGAATCCTCGAATGAGTTATGTTGTCTACAAAGTACGCCGCTTGAGAGTTGCGGGCTTCAAGGCATTGGGTTGTTCAACTGCAGCTCAAAGCCGTGTAATTTAGCTACAAGGGCGGTGATTGAAGACATTAGAAGACATCGATCATCATATCGCTTCAAATGTGAAATCACTGTCTATGAAACTCTCAACAGGTTTCAGAAAAACCTATGTTTGACTCACTACATGTCTCTCTAGATTTTTCGGCAACCTAGATCTCTCGGTCCAGCCGGTCCCCAAAGTGTGAGTTTTCTTGACCTCGCGGTATTCCACTGCACAGAGCGCATTCCTCTGCCACTGCGGCGCGTTGCGTGTACCTTTTGCGCCTAGGCCGGCGAGCACCCTTGGTTTCGGACCGGAGGGGCGTCGGAGGGGGTTGACCAATGCGAAAGGGAGGGCATTTAAGTCGGGAAGGGAGGCGGTTGACGGGTCCGTGGAGGGCCCTACGACGCTTGGTCCATGTCGATGAAGCATTCTAGTGCCTCGCCACAGGCGGTTCCCAATGGCGGATGGTAGAATAAGCTCAGAATGATTCTAATTGTGAAGTGGTCGGAATAGTATTCCCCCGTGTAGTCCGTTGAACTTCGAGCAGCAAATGGCTTGTGACCGTTGCAAAAAAAGTCGTCTCGTTCCAAATACTATCCATGAGCTTACACCAACCGGCAATTCACGGATTGCAATTTCAAGGTTGAGCCTGCACGTGCCGCAGGTCTCCCGAACATCGAGATACAGAATAATGATAGAGAGCTCTACTATTTGTACTCACACATGTCTCTATTTGCACTCACGCCCCAATTTCAAGGAACTAACCGCTGCCAGTCTCTGTAAGGCCCGGGCCTCACGAGTAGACGTACCGCGCAAATGACTTTCCCGCGACAGCGCAACACGGAGGAAGCAATGGATTGCCACGAAATGTCGCGCTGTAGCAGGGCGCTGCATATGAAGTCGAACCGTTCAAGAGTCACGGAGCCCTATTAGGGCCCTAAGGGTTGGCTGTTGCTTAGGAACTAAGATAGGCTGAGCGAGCAGTATCACAATTATTGCGTGAGAACTGGAGTTCGAAGACTTCCTCAATCAAGAGAGTATGATTGACTGGAGATTTATAACTGAAGATATAACTATTTACTTGGGTAATGACTGTGGTATATATCTCTCTTCAGCTGTCCATTGATCCGTGGATCGCTCTGGATAACTCCGTGATCCAGGGTGATCCAGCTTTCGTTGGTTGTGTTGGTCCAGGGTCTCCTTTCTGGCCTTCTTTGGCCCGTGACTCTTTGGAACCCCTCGATCCGTGCCAACGGTTAGAGCTCTTGGTCAGCAAGTTGTTTCAACACTGGTGCCGACCATGTTCCGTGCCATCTGCTTTGCAGCCGACACAGCCCGTAGCCATTCGTCGTGGCCTTGGGTCCTGCTGCCGATGGCCTGCGAGTAGGCCGCCCTTGTTGGGTTTTAATATCAAGCTACGATATCCCGAGCGGTCAATCGCTCGAGATCTTCTTTATAGGTGGGTAGGCGTGGGCGCTCTAACTCAATTGCTTAAATGAATGTTTAACGCCTTACGGACAGCCAGGGCAGCCGCGCAGACGAAGTTACATGTGCGCACTCGTGCCGCGTGGGTCAGAGTTTACTTGCGCAGTACCTCTACCTGTCAGGCTTGCGTGATATAAGTGACCTCGGCGGGCTGGCGGCGGAACGTTGGGCCAGTGCAAATAGTAGAACTCAAGTCGCTGTGAGTAGCGCGCTCTTTAGGGTACCTCGGGCCTTCCAAGCGCTGGCCCGAATGGTGAAGTTAGACTGCTGGTGGTTCGGAAAGTTGCCGGGTGGTGGGGCTCAAAGAACACTGCAGGGATGGCTGAGAAAAGGGGTTTGCGGTAATTACCAACTAAGCGTTCACACAGGCTTAGTTGGTCTCTGAAGGAGCGCACCAACGGGCAAATAAACTGAAGCTCTGCCCTTACGTCATCTTCTATACGTTAGTAAATTCGGTTCTGGTGTCTGACGTAAAATGTGGCAGGTGTGGCGCATCAACATGGCCTCTGGGCACCACGCAATATGACTGCCCTGCAATGTAGCTGTTATTCACGTAACGACAGAGTACAGTACAGTAGATGGAGGGCGATTTAGTCATCTGGACTGTCCACATCATAACTGCAATTTGCGTGCTGATATTTCGTGGCCATAAACCCCTGTGGTCATAATCGCCGTGAAGTGATGGACGGACATAAATTTCGCATACACCTTGGTCCTTGCATCCCACACCTGCCCGTCCCCAGAGGAAAGTCACCTTCCAACCCCTTTCACAGTGACAGTAAGTAGAAAGCACTCTGTGTAGTCATCAGCCAAATAAAGCTGATCCATTTTTGGAATACAGACTGTAGTGATCCAAATGCATAGGCAGCCTCGAGCCTACGAAGCTGTTATCCCCGTCGCACGCCACGGTCAGCATCATATCTCTACTTCGGCAAGCCGAAGATTCACTGAAGCCGTTGGACTAGTCAAATTTAATTTGAACAATGCTGCAAGTTTCACCAGCTACACCTTCCAGACTTGCCTCAAACCTTGCGGGAATGGCGCAGCTCAATATCCGGCAACACCTACATAAGCCAGCCTTCTTCCAGGCAGTCACTGAAGTTTTGAAGATACGAGAACAATATGTTGAGAAGCGCAGCGTCTTCGTCGAAGGCAAGAAGCTTCTTCCCATTCTGTTGGGTCTTGGCGCCAACGCGATGGACACGAGGAAGCTCCCGGCGATCAGCAATTCTCTAAAAAGTGATCCCACGCTTCCATTTCGAAGGTCTCGCAATTGCCGATTTTGCCTTGACTTTGACACCAAGACTATTCAACGCCTCGAGTATCAGCCATTCATTCTTTCCACGGAAGAAGGCTTTCAACGTCATGACTCTGGGCAAGTACGTCACTTTGATGAGGTCCAGAACGATCTACAGCTCAACAGTGTCTTTCAAGCGCTATTGATATTCAAAGCAATGATTGTCAATGGCGTGGAGATTTCACCGCGGCCAAGGCTAATGTACCATTCGAATAAGTGGATCTGTACACTGTTCCACCTGCGAACCTTCAGCAATTCGGAGGTCTTGGGGGAACCAGCGCTAGAGGGTGTGCATTCGGACGGCGTCGATCATACTATGACAACTTTTCTAGGAGCTGAAAATATGACGTCAAGCAGTGGGGTAACGTTTTTACACAGTATGGCAGAGACAACCGGCATACCTCTGAAGGCAGCCTCTCCTCTAAACATTTTGGACCGCGTACAACATTGGGATTTACTCGACACCATGATTGTGGTCGACCATGAGCGAAAGCACAGTCTGACTGCCGTCTATCCTGAGGACAAATCACGTGAAGCAACCCGCGACATGCTCGTCTTCTTCACGCGCAAGCCAGTCGAGCAAAATCATATTTCTGCCTCCATGGATTCCTTACATCCACATAGTGAAATTCCTATGGAAATACCCCTCTTTGTGCCGAGTTGACCTTGACGCTGCGCCGAACTGTACCCAAAACTTACGAGATTACGGACAAGAGCAAGTGGTACGAATTAGATGTCATTCGGTCGTCTACAAGACAAGTTAATACAGCCATGAGCGCGACGCGAAACGCTGTGCTATCTGGTTACGAGGTTGCTTAGAAAGCAAAGGCGAAGGAAGACGAAAGGTTTTGAAACTATTGCTTTCAGCACTTTTGGGTGGTATTTTGAGAGCAGACCTTCAGCGTAGGGTTAATGGAGTCGATTTTCTAAACTTAAATCACACGCATACCAATGTTACAAACTAACGGGCGGCCTACTCTCAGACCAGGCTGCAGGATACAGGACAGGGCTGAGGGACCGCAATGATGCGGACAGGAGCAGCCCGATGCGCACTGACTAAGCAAGTCTAACGCAAATGCGGATAAACAGTCGGACCGGCCCGGAACTCGCAAGGCAGGCGCCAGCCAATAGCTGGATCACTGGGATCACGACCATGATCCAAGTGAGCCTGATGTGACAAACCAACCAAGGCGGCCTGCTTGCAGACCGCCCGCAGCGTCGCCCAGAAGGCAGCGATGCCTGGAACATCGGTCGGCACGACCAAGTCGCTGACTAAGTAAGTCCAACCCCGGGTCGGATAAATGGTCGGCCCGGCGCAGACCGCAGGACCGGCGGCCACAACCAATGAAGGGTGGATCACTGGATCGCAGCTGCGATCCAGGTGAGCCTGACGCCCCGACCAATGAGAGATGGATCGCAATGGATCACGACGTGAGCCACGGTGATCCAAAGGATCAATGAAGAACTGGAAGAATATTTATCACGGTCATTACCATAGTAGATAGCCAGATCCTCATCGATCAATCTAAGTCAATCATTCTCTCTTGATTGAAGACGTGCAAACCGTCTTAACGGACCGTCTTGGGAAAGACATACTGTTCCAACCAAGCCTGACTTACTTCCCTAAGTAACAGCAAACCCTTAGGATTCCTTAGTGGCTCCGTTACAAGCAACTGAATTATGAACTGGAAAACAGCCAGCTGCATTGGACAAGGACGCAGCCAACGGCAATCAGAAGACTTTGGAAGGAAAGCGAAATTCCGCGACGACTTAAATCTAACGGAGCCTTGTACAGAGTCCGAAGGGGTTCTGTTTCTTAGGAGGTAAGTCAGGCTCGTAGAGCAGTATGTCTTATGCCACACAAAGAGTTCCGTTCAGAAGGTTTCGAACTTCATCAATAGAATTGACTTAGATTGATCGATGAGGATCTGGCTAGCTATTCTGTGGGTAAAGACTGTAGTATATATATTCCTCCAGTTCCTCCTCGATCAGTGATAGTCAGTTGTCCTTGACTGATCCATGAGTCTTGATCAGTCTTGATCAGTTAGGCTCAACTGATCAACTCTGATTGCATGCCTGTTGGTCGCGTTGGATCAGTTGATCAACTGATCCATGATCACGTGACCCCGTGATCACTGTCGTTCGTATTCTTTTCATTCCGTCCCGCTGCAGCCGTCCTGCAGGTCGTACAACAGATCTTCTGGTCAGTCTTGCTTGTAACGCCTTGGGTCTGTCGTTCAGGCCTCCGTGTTCTGACCAATCGTGTGGTTTGTACGGAGTAACATTAAAGTATCTGGAGAAGGGCAGTGACCCCCTCGGGGTAAGACATTATGGGCAGCAAAGACCCAAGTAGTGACCAAAAGGGCTCTAAAACCCTACGAAGCACTCAGAACAGGAAAGTGTACAGAGATCCGAAGGGTTATTTTCGCTCTGAGAAAGGATATCAAAACAACAAAAGGCATCATCGAAGCATAAACAACAACGGAAGCCGCCAGACCAATAGAAGACAGAATGAAGAACGCTCCACCGGAATCCGTGAATATCGTACGATGAGCTGTTTAAGGAAAACTTGAAACGGGCGTACCGGAACACAGTCAATGGGATTACGCGATCAACATGAAATAACGGACGACATCAACTTTCCATAGGATTAACAATCTCAACAAAAGGCGGATTGAAATGCTACGCGACTATATCGACAAGAGCCTCAGCAAAGAATACATTATGCTATTAACCTCTGAAGCAGGAAACCCTGTCATGTATGTTCTAATGTGAAACGGGAAGTTCCGACTAATTGTCGACTATCGCCGACTCAACGACATCGCCATCAAGGATCGCACACCAACGCTAGTCATAATGAAACTTACCAACTAATTACATGGCGTGAAATTGTTCACGGCCCTCGACCTTAAGAGAGCCCACAACCTTATACGAGTCAAAAGGGACACGAATGGATGAATGCATTTCGAATCAAATTCAGACTATTCGAGCATTTGCTGATGCCTTTTGTACTTACCAGGCGCCAGTAACCTGTCAACGAATGAAGTATCAGGCCTATGGGTAATTCTTGACGAGAAATGTCTTATACCGTCCAGAAGATTGATTTGTCGACGAGCCCGCAATTTTGTTTCAAAACAAAAGTGTACAACATTGATTATCGTGCAAGTCTAAAAGTCGAACCTGGCAAGAAACTCGAGAAAGGACTTTTGAACATGATGAAGGACGGTAGTAGGAATTATTACAGCCATGAACGTGGCTGGAGGAGATAAGAGCTGTGTCTCCAATAGATTTAGCAATACCTGGCGACTTAATTTAGTTCCAGCTGATGATTACAATGACTGATGGTATACTTACAGTGACATGTAGCCTATAATGCTATGAGAAGTGCGTTGTCAAGAAAATATCATGTTTTGGCTGAAACTCTTACCTCTTTCAGTACGCCCTACGCAAGCTGTTTGATATATCCTTGACACTTGGTATCACTATCCGCGGAGTTGAGATCAAAAGCAGAACCCTACATATGTGAGTTGATGGGTCGAGAGTACTCCGTACCTTTCCTCGTAACGCTCATCGCATGGCTGTCATGAGCAGCGACGTGTGCAGATTGTTTGCTAATTGTAGGATAGCGACCGTGACAAATACCTGGAGGCTAAGTTGATGCCGTTCGCAGATGCACGATTCACGACTGCTCGACACATCTGAGTCCAGCCATGGCAATTTTCAAAGATCCCACCGCGAAACCAACGCAGGCTCCCATGACTTAGTCCGTTCTCCGTCCGGGTCCAGAGTCCAAGACAGATTTGCAGAATCCAATTAATAAGCATTATAGTAATACCTAAAGGAGTTTTTTTTTTAGAGAAAAGGCAATTTTTAAATACCACAACATGCACACGGATTGCTACAAGGCATGCTCTGGCCGCAATGAACAACAACCACATGAAGCGGAAATAAACCCAGCAACAGTCCAGGTCTTCAATTTGACAGGTTCTTGCTGCGTTCCCTTTCAATTAAGAAGCTTTGTCATTTGAAGGTGGTTTTGGATTGCCATAAGACTTCTCGCTGGAAAAGGCGCATTTGATGGGCCAAAGTTATTTTGGGTAATACTCTTCAGTCCAAGCTCAACCGAGTCATGAGAGAGCCCATTTTGAGCGCACTGCCCATCTTGCAATGTGATGACATAATCCTTTGCCAGCAGAAAGTTGACTTTTACGAGTTAGCAAATCTCGGCCCAAGCATGTGAGAAAGTTTCATATCACGGTCGGGGGCCCAAATGACCGTGGTCTTACGAAGTCGAAGCAGCCCATTAGGTCTAGGAAGGATTTCAAAGACCTCCTGGGTGGTGAAAATATCCAAGCAACTAAAAACATCGTTCACTATAAGAATATCACGCCAAGAATAAAACGCACGAGCCAAGGCTTATGTTGCGCGTCAAGCCTGCGCTTAGCAATGAAAATGTCAGCCTGACCACCCTTCGCTTTTCACCACCACTCAGAGCCACGTCGCTGGTATCAAGTATTGTCACATCTCCCAAGGGAGGTAGTGAGATATTGGTTTCTAAATCACGCGCGAACAACCGTGTGGGGTCTCTCCTTGTCCAAATTGATTGACTTGAAATATTTCGCCGAACAGAACTATTCTAAAACCAGAGCGTCTGATCACGAAATGCCATGTTGGCGGTGTGGACAACTACACGGCCTCTGGTGGTGGTCAGCTCACCAATGATGGGCTACAAGAGAGAAGACTTTCCACAACCAACTGGACCCGCATCATGAAAAAAGTTTCTGGTAGTATTTTGAAGTCAATTTTGTGAAGTACTCTGCTGTCATCTTTGTAGCCAAAAGATGCTTAATCGATCCTGATAACAGATGCGCGACTGCGAATATCAGATAACAGCGCAGTATTTTGCAATATGACTTTCATTCCAAGACTGTCAATAGGCTCTCATGTTCGATGTCGATCGCAGCGCATGACAAAGTCCGGCGGATCGCCGATCTCTTTAAGTTGTTAAAAGCCTAGGTTTTTCAAAGCAACGGAAAACGCCAAAGAGCTACGTGGTTGAAACTAATATCATGATAAAGGGGTTTGATGCGATGCTGATGATCGATAGTGATGTGAATGCTTCACAAACGCTGAGTCCCAGCCATCTTTGGCCCAAAAGACGGAACAATGGGTGTGAATTCTCAGAAATAAATGCTACACATATAGTCAGCAGAGAATGCGCTGCATGCTGAAAGTAAAACTCACCAAATAAATTGAGCTGCACCAAGATGAGACGGTACCTGGTAGAGAGCTCGAGTTCTCTGGCCCGAAGATCTTGCTCGCATTCTTTAGAAACCGTCACTCAAGCCCATCATCTTGATGTTCTTTGTATGGCTCAGAGATTTGATTGTTAAACCGATGCGTTCTTGGATGGCTTTGTTCTACTTCATTCTAGCTAGAACTTTGGCATGCGTCCAGCAATAGTAGTTACTGCAACAATGGTCAGCTCAACAATAGGTTGTACGTATGGAATATACTGAAACTCTCGAACTGTAGGACCAAAATGATCAGGCTAGATATTCCGACTTGCTCGAAGAGCAGATGAATGGCAACAGGGAGTGCCAAAATGCTCGCCTAAAAGTCATATACGACAGAACTCGCCATTGAAATGGCCTTGACATCCGTGCTCATGAAAGCAGCCAATGCGAAGTCCTTGATGAGCGAAAATGCCGGGCCAAAGTGTCTGCGATACATGATATCAATTAGCATGTCAAATGCTAATGTCATGCATTGAAGAAAGCAATACCTAAGTAAATGAATATCGTGACCACAATCAAACCTTCGGCGATGGGTTTCAATTGTCTCATAGGTAGCCCGTTGACAGATTTACTAATAGGGAAGGCTTGTGCAAAAGAAAACCCTGAGAAGGCGCGGGACGATTCAAGGAGCGAATTTCCAATTGAACGTGAGAAACGTGTATTTCACAAGGCTTCAGTCGCCACTTTTAGCATCTGACCTCGTCAAGTCTAGTCCATAGATGGGGGACTAGAGGGGTTCTATCATGAACCCATGTTTTCTGCAATCTAATCATCGCAATATGAGCTCTGAATTTTGTCTCGATCACTTTGAATCACCATCAAGCGGCTGCTTTGAAATTTCGTCAGGGATCAAGCGCAGAAAACTTGCAACTAGCGACCTGAAGATATCCTAGTGATCACTTGAAAGTCCAAATAGATTCAGAGCGTTCTAGTCGGCGTTAGATTGATTAGGATGGAAATATGAAAGTAGCTCCCTAGTAAAGTAGACGAGCGGCTTGATGTTTTGATGTTTTGCATAAGATATGGCGGTAATGGCCAAGGCCGTCAACAGCATCATTGCAGCCTCTGCCGTGGAAATCTTCACATGAGATGTAGAAGAGAGAGAAGCATTGGGCCATTCTGCCGGCTGATACACAGACATTGGTCACAGAAGTTGACTCCTTCCAAACCCATCCGATACTCGTCAGCGGTGAAGGTTTTCGTGCCAATTTCGACCATAGAAGTGATCTAGAGGTGGAAGCTGTCTCTTGACGAGAGATACTGGAGTAAAACCAAAACGAACAGCAGAAATAGGCAATTAGGAAGCAGGGATATCATGTTTTGTTCAAATATAAGCATAAATGCACACCGCGCTCGCACATAATATATGAGTGTGCCTACAAGAAAACCAAATCGGAGAAGTGCTCAGTTAGGTGTATAAGTGAAGTGTTATTTCACCAAGCAACTCAGCTTCATATAACCCTTGTTTTCATGTTCCAGCTTTTCTTAGACATGTGGAGTCTTCCATTTCACAGAGTAAAGTGACGTATTGACTACTATCGTCAAGCTAAGTAGGTTGCGTTAAGTATTCTCCTCAGTTGGAATAAGACGCGATGTCAAGGATGGCTATAATCTGCCCGCTGCCTCGAAGACCCAATTCTATTTATCCAGGAGGCAAGCTTACAAAGAACTGGATATCGAAAAATATCTGCGACTGTGATCTCAAATTCGCTCCTTCGAGCTTCCGCTACAAGCTTCATCGCGGTGATGGAGCTGCCTCCAATTTGGAAGAAATCATCATCTCGCCCGATGCAATCCTGCTGTATATTGAGGACCTGACTCCAAATCGTCTGCAGTCTCAGTTCCAATTGGTTGAGAGGTAATTGAACTTTGGGTGTTGCAGATGCCCTCGTCTGCACGATCTTCGCCAGCGCATGTCGGTCAATCTTGCCATTTTCGTTGATAGGCATCTGAGCAAGAATTGTGACTGTTTGTGGAACCATGTACGAAGGCAAAACAGATCGTAACTTTCCGAGGAGACGGTCTTGAATCTTCCGCTTTGATTGTTGTTGTAAGGGCCGACTGCTATATGAGTGGCGGGACAAAGCCTGATGCTCAACGGGGAAGCGCAACATGACCCTGCGTTGCCCTTGAATGGAACTATGGTGATGAAAAATGGCGTCTAAACCGCCTTTTTGGGATAGTTGTCGAGCCCAACTTAGCTCGATCTGATAGCCTGTTTGTTGGGCCAGCTCCAGCAAGTCAATCACAGACAATGAAGGACAATGCAAGACGCTATGTTGCACCGCTGAGAGCCATTCCTCGGATTTGCTTTCTTCATCTTGACTTCCGTAGAGTGAATCTACCATGAAGCGCTCGTAGAGTGTTGTACTGCACGGTATGTTACTCAGCGCTACCGTAGAATAAGGTGCGGAGGATCTTAACATGTCGAAGACGGATTGGCGGTCTAGGCCACTTTTCATGAAGTCTGTCCACTTATCTCCTTTGATCTCGTGAATCTGACGCTTTTCCGGCGTCTTGATGTGCAACACAGCACTGTACCTATAACAGCTCAACTCGTTCACAGCATGCATCTTTTTTGGCAGAATCTCGACATGTTCAATCCGGTCTGGTAGGCGGCTCGGCAGGGCGGTGAAAAATGCTGGATCAACCAGTAATTCCAACTCGACCCGCTCCATATCTGCCATGATCCGTCGAACCTCGTCCTTCGTTGCTTTATTCCCGGCGATCCGCAGTGCTCTGCTACTCAGGAACTCTCTGTGCAGCGCATAGGATCGAATATCGCCGAAAAAAATCGTTTCAACACCTCCGAGTTGAAGAATATCCTCCACAACTCTGTAAAGATATTCCTCGCTCGGAAAGTACTGCACAACTGAATTGAGAATGACCAGTTCGGCTTTGATGGTTCTGTCTATTTTGTCGAGCTCCGTTGCTGTAGCTTGAAACATCCGCACTTTGTCCGCAAGTGCAGGAATATCTCTGACCGTCTTCGTGATGAAGTTCACCGCTCGACTAGACGGGTCTAGACCGACGTAAGTTTGAAACTTTCCCTGCAGGCCAAAGAGAATCATTCCGGAACCTGATCCTATCTCTAAAACATGGCAAGGCGAACTACAATTAAGTATTGTCTCGATAGTGTCGTCCAGCCACTCATCCATGCTCATTTTGTCGATTTCGCTTCCATCATACATCGAAGTCCATCCTATGAAGTCTCTTCCCGCCAGAGCTGGACTCATGCTGTCGAATGATTTGTATGTCTCAGCATCAAATCGAGTTCCCCACAATTGGACATGTTCGAAGTCTTGTTCATGGTCTGTTGATACATCCCGTTGAGACACAGTTGGGCTTACAAGGGTGACGAAGCCAAAGAGCTGTGAATCTTGGTCATGGCTCCGTCGTATAATGACAGCTGCATCATCCACAGAATCTTGACAACGTAGCGCATGTTCAATCTCCTCAGGCTCAACCCGCTGCCCTCGAATCTTGACCTGTCGATCAATTCGTCCGAAGAACTCCAACTCACCATCGATGGGTCGAAAGCGAGCATAATCTCCCGTTCGATAAGCTTTGAAGTTTTCTCCGCCAATTGTTATTGTGATAAAACGATCATTGTTGAGTCGAGAATCGGTGTAGCCTCGCGCCAATCCATCCCCTGTGACGATGAGCTCGCCGATGACGCCGAATGGGACAAGACATTGCTGCGGATCCATGACACATATACCCGAATTGCTCACAGTTCGACCGAGAGGAACTCCGTTCGCGAAGTTCTCGTGTTTCGATAATTGATGAAATGTGCTGAAAATTGTGTTCTCAGTCGGACCATATACATGAATGCATTTGCCGTCAATGACTTCGAGTGCTGTAGTCACATCGTTCGGGTCAAGCCGCTCACCGCCCACGCAGAAAACGCGCAAGTTTGAGAGTATGGAAGCATTGGCATGAGTATACTGTTTAAACAGTGCCGTAGTAAAGAAGGCAGTGTCAATCCTCTCGGTCGCAAAGACTTCGCCTATCGCCACGTGGTCTAAAATCACCATGGTATCTATGCAAATAAGTGTGCCACCATTCAGTAAAGTCGAATAAATTTCCCACGTTGAAGCATCAAATGCAATGCTTGCCATGTGGGCCGTGGTTGGACGAGTGGGCATATGCCGAATCAAATTACCCTGCTTCACGAGCCTCAGAATGCTGCGGTGCTCCACCATCACCCCTTTCGGTTGCCCGGTTGAGCCAGATGTGAACATGATGTAGGCAAGGCTAGAGCACAAAGCTGTAGCAGTTGCTTGCAAAAACTGTAAGTCCTCATGTCTCTGAGCCTGCTGGTCGAGAATGTCCGTGATATAAACAAACTCGACTTCCTCTTTAACATGTTTGCGCTTGAAAGTAGGCATTTTGATTTCAGAACCAAGTAAAACGAGCTTCTGACCTTGAATAGATGACAAAATAGCTTCTGTTCGACCTTCTGGGGTCCTATCATCTATTGGAAGATATGTCAAATTAGCCTTCAAAATGCCTATGAAAGCAATAATTGTCTTGCAAGATCGCTTCGCAAGAACGCCGATGACCGTCTCCGCAGCAAGAGATCGCCTCGATAACCATCGAGCAAGCTTGTCTGACTTTTTATTCAGCTGATCATAAGTCAAGTGAGAAGTAGAGTCTTTGACGGCAATTCTATGAGGGCAAGCAGCTACTTCTTGACGGAAAATGTCAACTATGCTTGAGTTTCGAGGATAGTCGGTGTGATCAAGCATGATAGCTCCCATTCTTTTTAGCGTAGAAAGATCACTGTCGGTGAGCAATGACAGTGAGGCGATGGGAATTTCGGGCTTGGCGAGGCCTCTCTCCAAGATCGTTTCAAAAACCGACATCATGCTTATAACAGTTTCGGGATAAAATAAATCGGTCGAAAAGGAGACGCTGCCCCGCAAACCCTGTTCCTCTCGAAAGAAGTGAAGCTCAAGATCAAATCTGGAAGTTGTAGGCGAGTCCATCAACTCAGCATCAACTCCTTCGACCTCGAAATTGCCCAAATTCATCTGCGAGTGAAGAGCAAAAACGACCTGAACTAGAGGATGGCGGGATAGATCTCTTTCCTTCCGCAAGCTTGACACAACTCTCTCGAATGGCGCATCCTGATTAGCGAACGACTCGATGGTTCTCGCCTTAACTTGATCGACTAGGTCTCCGAAGGACTCGCCCTCCATACGTGTTCGTATGCATTGCATGTTGACGAAGAACCCGACAATGTCTTCCAACTCCCACCGGTCGCGATTAGCATTGGGAGTTCCTATCACTGCATCATTCACACCTGTGAGGCGAAAATGGGTTGCCCTAAAGGCTGCGAGAAGTACCATAAACAAAGTTACACCTCGGTCTTTGCAAAATTGTTGTAGTGTCTCATATAAAGGCCCCTCAATTCTGACATGATGTATATCAGCTTGTCCAGAGAGGGTAGCTGGCCGGGTCTTGTCGCTGTAGAACTCGGCAGGGCGGCTGTTTTCTAGTTGTTGAATCCAGTAGTCGAGTTGACGCCTGTGTTGCTCAACATTGGCTCTCTGCCTTTGCCAAATCGAGTAATCTCGATATTGGATGGGTAGTGGCTCGACCTGTAGCATTGGGTCTTGGCAACGCAGAGCAGCGGAGTAGAAAGTAGCAAGATCTCTGCGAAGAATATCGACGGACCATCCATCAGAGACTATGTGGTGCATAACGATGGAAAGCACATGACATTGATAGCCTACTCGGAAGAGCGAGACTCTCCATCCCGGCTCACGTTGTAGATCAAATGTAGTCGTCTGCTCAAGTTCCAGGAAATGCGACAGGCACAATTCAGGATGGGAGATGACGTCCACAACTCGAACTTTCTCTGACCGGATAGGGTGAACAACCTGAAAGTTGAGTCCTTCTTGAGAGTAAAACGTCGTTCTTAGTACTTCATGTCTGCGTTCCAGACAAAGTAGAGCAACATCCATAGCATCAACATTAAGTGGCCCGCGAAGTTTAATGGCGAATGGCATCATATACCATGTCAAGGCAGGATACAACTGATCCAAGAACCACAGGCGCTCTTGGGCGAATGATTGCTGCACAGCACCACGGTTCTCCACCCTTGGTATTGGCTGTAAGCTTAACGACCTAGTTTTGGCGAAACATGTATGGCCAGCTAAGATTTGAAGGACTGGATAATGAAAAATATCCAAGACTGAAAGACCAACGCCATGACGGCGCGCCAGCGACACCAGCTGAATAGCGCTGATCGAGTCGCCACCTAGCCGCAGGAAGCTGTCGTTCTTGCCGATCTCACCCGCAGGGACCTTGAGCACCTGCGCCCACAGTTC